>JBBPNA010000224.1:13381-42938 GCA_038090555.1 Boletus subcaerulescens | reverse complement strand
TTTTCACTTTTGTATCTGCCAGTTGGCCTGGTCTCTGGAATACTGCGTTTCATTTCTGGGATTCTCCGCGTCCCACTTTTGACGTCCACGTTCAACTTCAGCCCGAACTACCGAATACTAAGGCAAACATACCCCGATTCACGCTCTGCAACTCGCCGCTGGATCACGTCCCTCGAGGAGGAAACCGGTGCTGTCAATTTCAAGACCACAACCGTGGCAGCAACAGGGCTTGATGGTCGACAGACAACAGCGAGGCGGCACACGTATCCACCTACAGGTTCCGCGGATGAACGCAAGATTCTTCCTGATTTCTTCGACGGAACATACGAGGAAGTGTTGGATGCTTGCCAAAAAGAAGGGAGGATCGCCTGTGTAATATTGGTTTCTGCTGAACACGATGACGTCGCAGAATTCAAGCGGTAGGTAATTTCTCCGGCTGACGAACTTACCTCTCACCTCCCGATAGGTCCACCCTCACCCACCCAAGTTTCGTCCGCATGCTCAGCGAGAACGACTTTGTCGTTTGGGGGGGAGATATCAGAGACAAAGACTCCTGGGATGGTGAGCAACCTCCCTTTCTCCCTCTATCATTGCCCCAACACTCATTTCGCATAGCTGCTCAGAAGTTACAGGCGACGACATACCCATTCATCGCTTTTATGGCGCTTCAACCACGCCGGAACCATTCTTCCACCTCGTCCTCATCCACCTCGACGCCTGTGGTGACCATTCTCTCGCGTCATTATGGACCCTCAATCCCAGAGTCTGGGCCGACTTCGGCTCAGAAACTCGTGCACCATCTCGAATATCAACTTCTCCCTCGAGTCAATCCATTCCTCACGCGATTCAGATCGCAATTGGAAGAACGGGAGCAGGATAGAATCATTCGTGAACAGCAAGACAGAGCTTTCCAGGAATCAGCCGAACGGGATCGCGAGCGTATCCAAGCTCGATTCCGGGTGGAACAAGAAGAAGCGGAACGCTTGCGCTTAGAGAACGAAGCTCGTTGTCAGGAGGAGCAGAGGATGCAACTGGAGCGAGAGAAGCAGGCGAATTTCCAGGCTCTGAGACTGCAATTCCGCCGTTGGATGCGAAGGTGTATCGTCCCGACCGAACACCGAGGCGCGAACGGCATTCGTCTCGCTCTCAAGCTACCTGGGAATACCCGGGTTGTCCGGATCTTCTCCTCTAGCTCTACGCTGACGGAATTGTACGCCTTCGTGGACACACAATTGCTCCCACTCAACTTACAACCGGAGAGTGACCCGGAGCACATCCTGGAGGGGTCGGGGTCGGATCTACGAAAGCTCGAGAATTATATTCAATCACAGGCAGGTGACGCAGAGTCTTGGTGGGGTTTCAAGCTTCTGCTCCCTTACCCTAGACGAGAAATCAAGTGGACTAGCAGCGTGTCCCTCGTGGAGACAGGACTGAAAAGTGGTGAACAACTCGTCATGGAGCTCACGAAAGGGGACACCAATTCGCAACATCTTTCGGATGACGATTATGAGTCGGATGATGATTGAGGTTTTAGGTTAGCCAGTCGTTCTTCATAACATGGACACATGCTGCTGTGGTATAAATCATAGTCAGTATACTATATTGCTTACCCCGTCACAATTGTGTTCAGTAGAGATGCATCCCTACATCAACCACTACATATACTCGCCCATCCGTGTTTTGAACGTTTAAACTCTTATTCGCTCAGCGTTCAGCAAGGTGGATGGTTGTTCGTAAGTTACCCCTTGACGCAGAAGACTATGTATGTACTCGGTTGAGCTCGACGGTCCCTCTGTACACTCACTGAAGCGGCACGTCATATGTACATGCCCCCCTCGCCTATCTCCCCAAGAATGGCACGAGCCATCCCTGCAGAGACCGCAGGCCTTGGCTCTGATTCAGTATGGCCCCGTAAACTTGACTCGTCGACTTCTTGTCCGATGATTGCAAAGAGACATTTATGAGCCCTCTCCAATGTTTCTCTATCCCAGTTTGTGTCCGAAAGATCTCCAGCGACTCCCTTGCCATCAAAGGTTGTCGGTGGAGGAGGTGCCACCTTTGGAGAGGGTAGAATGATAGCGGTGCTACGTCGGGTCGGGTCTTCACTTATGGAACGCAGGAATAGTTCGTTCAACAGGGAAGCGGTAGTAGATTGCAAGAGGTTGGGAGGAGCAAATAGCTCTAGATCAGAATCCTGTCAGAATACCCGTCAGACCAAAAGCGATCTGTCGTACATTACATTCTTGACAACTTACAACGACTGGTTTCTTCCCCAAGGAAAGATAGCGAATAGGCGCATTCTCTCGTGAGATCACTCGTGGTGATATATACAGCTGAGTTGGATATGAATCTAGAATAGCCACGCTGGATGATAGTGGACGATCATGAGGGGGAACCCAAGATATTCGTGAACTGAGACTACCTACTAAGTAGGCTGAAGGCGTCCTATAATTGCCGTGGTGTACGCGGTCATGGCGAAGAGTGGCAGACGTGTGCGCGTCTCAGCTTCGGATACGACAATGATGGCGCTCGTCCAAGATGGACGAAACAATAGCCCTACCTGCATAGCATCAGATGGACCTCACACGCGGATGTGAAGAATGGGATCGCACTTGGAGCTTATTGACGTAGATGCCAGCCTGCTGTTCGCCTAGGTTGACGATTTTCGCCCAACTTACACCCGCCTCTCCCGATGCAAAGACAAGAGGTCTCTTGGAAGGAATATCGTAGATGGATTTGAACTCGACACTAATCTCGGCTGGGGGCTGATCTGATCCAGTCGGGGCGGACAATGGATTATACTCGTCTTCGTCATCGGATTCCACGGCATATCGAGGCGGTGGGGCATCTGCGAGAGGATATGGTTCCTGTCTCTGCTCAGCACCAGTTGATACTGACGAAACTCGAATGATCCCTCACCATGGTGTTGAAGCGACTCGGAGTACTAGTCCAAGTAGTATCAGGGGTCCTTGGGGAATCAAAATGGATGTTGCGCTCTCCGAGTTCGACACGAAATGCTCAAGCTTTCTACGCGTCAGTTCTGTCGTCCAAGGGCATTTTCGACAGCTATCCCCAGTCTACATGAAAACCCTTTGGTACGTTTCAATTTTGCACCTGTATGCTTGCTAGACCCACTCTCAGTAGGGGTTGCCTCCCCGTTCTGGTCCAGGTCCCCAGATGCCCCGTCGGGGCGGACCAATCCAGAGGAGACCCATACCACACGTCTCAAAGGTCCTCGCAGTTGCGAGTGGCAAGGGTGGTGTTGGAAAGAGTACGGTTGCAGGTTCGTAGAATACATCCTCTCTGCACTCCGTCTGCTCATCAGCTATATCCTATCCAGTGAACCTCGCTTTCGCACTTGCCATGCGGAAACCGCCATCCCTCGGACGTCGCCTTCGTGTTGGTATCCTCGACCTTGACATATTCGGCCCATCCATACCGACGTTGATGGGGCTTCAACACTCGGACGAACCCGCCTTGACAACTGGTAAGCCCGCTTCATGTTGGCCATTTCATCCTTTCTACTACACCACTTCCAAAAGGTGGTGCAATGTTGCCTATCGTGAACCATGGAATACCAACCATGTCCATGGGATACCTTCTTCCAAAGTCGACCGAGAACAAGCCAAGAGAGGATGCCGCTGTTGTATGGAGGGGTTTAATGGTTCAGAAAGCAGTGCAACAACTGCTTTTTGATGTCGACTGGCGAGAGTCCGGACATGGTCCTGGTTTGGACATCTTGGTGATCGACATGCCACCAGGGACGGGCGACGTTCCCTTGACACTCGGACAACTCGTTGTTGTGAATGGTGTGTCATACCTCATTCTTTACTTTTCCTCACGTCCTGCAATCAAATAGGAGCTGTCATCATATCAACACCACAAGACGTTGCCCTCGCAGATGTTCGACGCGGGATCTCCATGTTTCGTAAAATCTCAGTCCCCGTATGTTCCCTCTGGCTCTATACTTCATGTGCTGATTGGGACCCATACGTTGAATCAGATAACGGGCACCATTCTCAACCAAGCGTACTTTACCTGTCCCTCTTGCACGACTCCACATCAACTCTTCGGTTCCCCTGATGCATTCCGTTCAATTGCATCCACACTCGGGGTCCCCGTCCTTGGTGAGCTTCCGCTAGTGAAAGGCGTTAGCACTGGTGGGGACGGCGGCGTGCCGTACGCACTCACAGCAAGCTCGCAGCAACTAGAGGCAGACGGTTCCGGAGGGGCGGTATGGAGGAGCGTGATGGAAGAAATAGCGGAGAAGGTTTGGGAATCAATCGCCTAGAGACGCTTTACCGCTTCCTCACCCTGGCCTCACTCCGGATGTACACCCTTGCTACGAAGGAGGCATCTGCGTGGTATGACGCATAGTACACACTCATCAATAAGAACGCTTTCTCGCATCTACTTTGGATAAACCCGGGACGCTTCACTCCGATATGCCGCCAGAATGCGGATGATTTCTTGGTGATTCGACATGGAGATCACGCAGACGCAGGAAGCGATGGTTTGCAATGGCAGCATGCGCCGCCGCCTGGCCCGTATACAGGATAGTCGATAAATAATAATTCAAACACTACAACTATACGGCACAAAATTAGCAAGGAAATATTACCGCACGTTAAATGCGGGAGCTTCAAGTTGTGGACTCGCAGCATATGATGCTCTAGTCACTGTAGCGAGAAACCCTCAAAGTCTAAGAAAGCTTCGTCCAACGACAGCTTCCTAACAACCAGTACCTCCACGATGAGTCGTGGCTCTCTGGATGTAATCGCGGTCGTTTCTGGCCCGTCAGCGGTCTGAGTGTCGACAGCAGCAATAAGGGGAGACTCGGCGACAGACAAATTGGACTCGTCTGTGGGGCATGGAGGGATTGTATGATGATCAGCGGAATCGGTTGGTGGCTCGGTGGAACGACAGGTGGGGACATAGGTGAGCAGCGCATCAGGCTTCATTACTCCTTGCTTGTCACGTCTGTCTCTGCGAAGCTGCGATTTGGCTCCGCCGCTTGGATGGAGGAATTCAGTGTCGCCCTGGGTGACTGGGTTTGCAGCATGACTGGTATTAATGGATGGAGGATAACCGATCTTCTTGGATCTCTTCTTCGAGTAATCGAAGTGGGTGTTGTGTGTCGCGCGTATCCTCATAGGACGCGGTTTGTACACAGAGGATATCTCGAGACTGACAGATAGCTCAGGTACGCAGTAGCTGAGAACGTCATTATCCTGAGCTTCGTTGTCAGCGTAGTCTGCGACGTCATCCCCAAGGTCCATGGTGAACAAGGGGAGGGCTGAGTCAAAGGGTAAGGGAGTGGTTGGTAGTTGCAACTTGACTGCGTCGGATTCACCTCCGAGTGAAGATGGGGGAGTAACAGGGGAGTAGCAGGTGGATTCATCGGCATCCGTAACATCGGTGGTTGAGAGTTCGGTTTCAAGCTCGTCATGCTTCATCATCCTCAACTTAGCAATCCTCCTGGTACTTCTCTTGCCATCCCACCGCTCAAGTTGAGATTCAGCGAGGCTCGACAGCTCCGGAGGCACCTCTATTTCCTTGACTACGATCACAGATGCACCAATTTCGCCGGCCATCATTTCGAGGGTTTCCAATGACTCCTCGAGCTGTTGACGAGGAAGTCCAACGAGCGTACCAGAATCGGCGACTCCGAGCTCATAGTACGCCTGTCCGCCGCCTTCTAGAAGGCGCCACTTGAGCTGTGTAACGAGACGGGTGAAACGACGTCCGGCCCGGGACGAAGACAGAAGCTGGAGTTTATATTCAATATTCCCCTGAGACGACGAGTAAGTTATGGTTATGAAACGGCAAGAATGCATGCTGACCTCTTCTCCTTCTGGGACGAGCTTTGGGATTCCCTGCTGGGGAGGAGAAGAAGGTGGAGAAGTGAGCGAGTCCCATGGGCTGGGTACGCGAGGACTTTCCGAGTCAGATTCGCCAAACATGAGTTGTATTTTGCTGTCGATTAGATTGCTGTAGATATTCGTGTTTCCATTGTTGTAGTGCAAGTCTACATAACATAGGGTAAGTTATGACTCTGTCCAGTTACCACGTGACCCACTCTCACCAAGACGAGCACTCGACCAGTTCTGAACACACGACCAGCCATGCCTTCCCCATTGTCCTCTTCGGCAAGTCTCAGGTGCATCTGCCACGTCGTGTCTAACAGTCCCCCAGATGACCATGAAGCGTATTCACCGTGAGATAGCCGACGCCAAGAAAGAAGACCTCGGACCAATCACACTCGCTCCCACCCAGGACGGCCTCTACCACTGGAAAGCCACCATACCAGGCCCTCAGGGCAGTCCGTACGAAGGAGGTGTGTTTAATGTGGATATCCAGCTTGCCCCCGATTATCCGTGAGTCTCAGCTTCCGGGTGGGGTGAATTACTCACGACGTCCCCAGGTTCTCGGCACCCAAAGTCACCTTTGCTACAAGGTAAGCAAGCAGTGGTACTCAGTCATCGTATGAATGCCCACCCTTGCGACAGGATATATCATATGAATATCTCTGACAAAGGAAGCATATGTATTGACATCCTCAAACAGAACTGGTCTCCTGCGTTGTCGCTTTTCAAGGTCATGCTCTCGCTTTCATCACTTCTCACCGACCCCAACCCACGTGCGTCTATTCGTCTGCTCTTCACAAGACATGTCCTCATCGTGTTTCCGCAGATGACCCATTAGGTAGGACTAGACAAGCCTCACCGTCTATCTGGCCACTGATGGTCCATGCATGCTGACTAGTTCCCTCAATCGCCACTGAATACATGCGCAACCGAGCGCAGCACGATCGGACCGCGAAGCGCTGGACGGAACTGTACGCTCGTCCGCCGCCACCACCACCACCCCAACCGGCATCGTCGGCAACATCGGTTACCGGATCAAGCAGCAGGAGAGCCAAGGGAAAAGAAAAGGCACAAACCCCACAAATCGCCTCGTCTAACAGGAGCGGAGGCACCGCGGCCGGTAGCAGCGGCTCTTCAATTGCCGGGCGAGAGGCGCAATCTAGGTCCATCACAATAGAGGAAGTGCCTACCCCAACCCCTGCACCACCGCGTCAATCTGGGAGGAAGCGACGGAGAGAGCCAGACACCATAGACGTTGATCTTGTTGAGGAAGGACGGACGCGCAGTAGGCGCAGAGTCCTACCTGGGTATTCATTACAGTCCTCTGGGGAGGTTATCGTCATCGATGATTAGCATATTGTGTGTAAATGGTGCAAGGACCCCCCTGGGAGGGGTGTTGGATATTACTACTGCTTGCTCGATGGCCGTTTAAATTTTCCGATTCGGATGGCGTCCGACTTGAAGCGTAAACGCGAAGATCAACTATCGGACGACGACGAGGTAGAACTAGATGCAGAAACTGCAAAGGTCCTTGTTTCGCGAAGTCTGGGTATTTTGACTGACGTATGTACAGAAACATAAACTCCCAACAGGGGAAGAACTGAGAACGTTGAAAGATGCAGCGGGATTGTATCAGTCAAGTTCGTTCAAACTCCAAGTGTGTTACGCGTATATCCTTCATATGAGTCTTTTCCCTGACAATTAGCCTAGATTGACGCCCTGCTCCCCAACGTGCGGCCCAAGGAATCACGAAAGGCACCCTTGGACCAGTTTCTCTTCACTCTTCGATCGCACCTTTTATCACTTCCTCCCATCAAGCCGCAACATCCTCTCGTCGCTGCGCGTACATTATCGGAGAGTGGCGTCGCAGTACCATTTGCGCTCCCGCATCCCACCAAAGAAACGAAATGGACGGTAGCATTCGAACCACCGTCAGACATACATGTCGTGGGTAGTTGGGCAAACAAAATCAGCGTGAAAAAGAAAGACGGTAAATACTTTGGGTTGGACTTGTCCATCGAGATGCCTGCTGTACGTCGCAGTCCTGGAGTTCCTCTCAGATTGGTTGCTTGATCTACCATGCAGTCTCTGTTCCAAGAGAAAGACTACTTGGACGCTCGATACTTCCACAAACGCTCCTACTACCTCGCCGTAGTTGCACAGTCGATATCCACCTCCTTCGAAGTTGATGTCTTCTACGGAGCAGCCCTGAACGATCCACGGCAGACGTTTATTGTACTCCGCCCGCGAAAAGGTGAGTTTTTTTTTGTAGCTCGATTTCCACGACACACTAAGGATGTTCAGGAGCCTCGCACGACTTTTCGAAGACGCATGCTGAAATCCACATTATCCCTGCACTGCCCTCCTCGCATCCTATACCCCTTCACCGTCTCTCACCATCTCATTCCAATGTTCGTGTTCAGCCACCTACGGATGCTCTTCTCCCCATGGCGAATTCATCTACACCAATTTACAACACCGCCATCCTCATCTCCACTTTCCCAAAACTTTTCTTACTGTCTACCAATACTCTCATACAGTCCAGTCCAACATTCAGGGATGCCCATACATTGCTCCGGGTATGGGCGAACCAAAGGGGATATGGTGAAGGTGCCCTCTGTATCCATGGATTTGAAGGGAAAGGGTCATGGTGGGCCTCTGTATTGGGTCTCCTTCTCGATGGGGAGGAGCCCGTCTCTGTTGTTGGGAAAGGGAATGCGAGCAAAAAGAGATCTGTCGGAAAGGGCTTGAGTTCATATCAGCTCTTCCGAGCGTCTCTAGACTTCTTGGGTAAGGTTCTTGCTCTCGCATTCTTTATTAGTCCTTATGTGGTTGTATCAGCCAAACAAGACTTTGAGAATGCACCCGCATTTGTGAAGTCTGCCAATGGACACAGGGTAAGCAAATACTTGGTCCTTGAACGGGATGTTTATCACTTTGTCCAGTATTCACCAGAAGAGTATCATTCTGCTGTCTTTGTTGACGCAACCTCCACCATAAACCATTTGGTCGATGTTCCTTTCACTTCCCTGGACATGGTACGGTTCATTACCAAAATGGTCGCAACACCCATTGACATTGACGTTCTCGACGCAGCTTCAATATGACGCACAGAAAACACTCGAACAACTCAACGATTCTACTGGCACAGATGATGTGTTTGCAGATGTCTTTCTCAGGGATCAAACACACCTCTCAAAACGCTGCGATGCGGTTATACGGCAAGTTATTTGTTATTTGTTGTAAACACGGGGACTGACATCACGCAGGGTTGATCTTTCACGTGTATCGAAATACCGATCAACGTTCGAATTTGTGGAGTACGGAACCTCTGACAACGCTCTTCTCGCAGCAATCTCGAGAATCCTCCGGCGGGGTCTTGGTGACCGTGTACGGGCTCTCGCAATGTTCCACCCATCATCAAATGTACGAAGTATTTCCGAAATGTCTCGTCCTCCGCGGATGTCTGTTATCCATATTGGACTTATCTACAGCCCCGAAGACGCATTCAGACTTGTCGACCACGGTCCCGCCGCTGGGGAGCAGGATACCGAGGCTGCCAAGGAGTTCCGTCAGTTGTGGGGACCCAAATCAGAGCTACGTCGATTCAAAGACGGTCGCATAACTGAGAGTGTTGTTTGGGAGGTGAAAACTTCCGATGAAAGAGCGCATATACCAGCGTTCATTGTTCGCCATCTCCTACATCTACACTTCGGAGTTCCGATCGCGGATATCAAAACCATTGCAACGCCATTTGATGTGAAGCTTCGCCTTCCAGACCACCTGGCAAGTCTTCTCCAGCACGTAGGTGCAACGGGAGGATTCAAAGCCGCTTTGACTGCTTTCGACGGGCTAGTCAAGAATTTCAAAGCTTTGGACGAGAAATTGCCCCTCGCCCTCTTGAATGTCAGCCCCGTCGCCGAGTATCTCCGATACACGAGCACCTTTACCCCCGTTCCCATTTCTCTGTCTTCTTCTCTCGCACTCCCCACCCCCCTCCGGTACCTTCCTCGGATTCCCATCATCCTCGAGTTCGAGAAATCGTCGAAGTGGCCCGACGACCTTCGTGCCATTCAAAAGATCAAATTAGCATTCTTTGAGACCATCGCATCTGCCCTTATGACGGCTTCACCCGGGTTTCGTGCAGCCGTGCATATTGAATATTCTTGCGACTCAGACATCCAGGATCACGCCTCGCTTGAGATACTCACCCCCGAGGGTTGGGCGTTTTCTGCACGAATATGGCACGATCGAGAGGCAGTCCTGCTCGAACGACTCGCATCACCTGCCCAAACTCCTGTCACTCCTAGTCCTCAGCCCTCCAAAGATCAACGCATGGCGCGTCGAGCCTTGGATGTCTACACCCGCCGCTTTATCCATGCACCTAGACATCACCGCGCCATTGCTACCGTTGCCCATCGCTACATTGCATATCCTGGGACAGTTCGTTTAGTCAAACGCTGGCTAGCATCCCATTGGCTTCTTGGGGTTCATGTATCAGAAGAAGCAGTGGAAATTATATGTGCCCGCCCATTCGTCGGTAATGGTGTCGCATTACCCGACACAGCTGTCAACGCACCGAGGAGCAAGGAACGTGGGTTCGCACTGCTGATCGAGTTCTTAAAGGAGTGGAAACCCGAAAACCCCTTATTCGTCCCTCTGTACGAGGACAACGGCCCGTCGATAGAGCCCTCGGTCGTCGCTGTAAGCTCCAAGGAAGGCGTATGGACCATCTCGACTTCGGAGGACCCGCGTGGTAAAATGTGGACTTCGAGTGGTCCCGATATCGTAGCTGCGCAACGGCTATGTGCGCTAGCAAAGGAAGCTCACAAGGTCCTGCAGGAAAACGACGTTGATCCACTCAGCGTGAAGGTGCGAGTTGCAATCAAGTGGCATAGTTTGGTGCTTATCGTCGTCACCTGCAGCGACTTTTCACTCATGCGATAGATGACTATGATATTGTTATCGATCTTGACCCTACAGTATTACCCAGGTACCACCAAAACATCGACGTAGACGAGCTGGTATGGTCCAAGAGTGGCGTGGGTCGTCCCACCGATGGCGATGCAGTGTCGCGCCCAGGCTTTGACCCAGCTCGTATGCTGTTCGACGATTTGCAGGTACGCAATGTGCCGTTTCGACCTTTTCTGCACACACCTGATCGTCCCAACCAGTCGACTTACTCGGATACACTCAAGTTCTTTTTCGACATTTACGGCGGGCATCGTATCGGTGCGATTTGGCTTTTGAACGTGTTTAGAACTCGTCCATTTAGAGCTCTCGGAGGGTTCTCAAGCATACCAGCCACGGAGGTGAGACCATTCATGTATGCATACGCATGTGATTCAAGATGTGACAGGGAGGAACATCGAAAGAAAAGGACAAAAGAGACGCCGTGTTGCTCAATCGACAGTCCGTATTGGACGAGATTAAACGGCTGGGTACAGGTCTCATTAAAAAAATCACTGTGCGCGAGAAATAATTGTAGGCGCATACGTAGACAGCTACTCAGTGAGTGAAATAGGATGTAGGGTGAACTTGATGACTGGCGAGGCTATAGTTATCATGAGGAAGTGAGGAATGCCATGGCTCCCGGGCCATAGTCGGGTGCTGATCCGTGCGTTTCTACTTGTTTGTATACATTGATTGCTCTGTCGATAGATCTTGTGGCCCGCTTGCCACGATCTCAACGCGAAATGATTTGGCGCAGACCGAACCAATGTTACCCAGCTTTGGGAACGGGAACAACCAGATGCATGAGTCTGCGGTGCTCGAGTTCAGGATCGACCGCACTCGGATGTGTGGAACACGCTTGTAATTGACATGTCTGTGATCTCTATGGAGCACTGCACACTGTAAATAGAAGTCCGACGTAATTGTTGAGATCGATTATTTTGGAGTGAAATGCCTTAGTTCCGAGATTCGATCTATTGACTTAGGATAGTGCGAACGAAAGATTCATAGTTGACATTGCCATCACTGCAAAGAACATCAGAGTAAACCGTCGCGATGATCTCCACGCGTACCTTCCGATCTGCACTCCCTTGAGCAATTCATCCACCTCCTCGTCCGTCATCTTCTCCCCCAATTGTGTTAGTACATATCTGAGTTCTCCTGCACCGATAAACCCATTTCCCTCCTTATCGAACACCTGAAACCCCCGAATAAACTCCTCTAGTACGCCGACCGTCAGCCGAAACCCACCCTCGCTCCGATGCGATGCGTCGCGTTGCAAAACTACCCACCTGGCGTTCCTGCAGGCTTGAAACCATCCGGTCGGTTGAGGATCGTCAAAAAGGTCTTGTAGTCGACTTCGCGCGGTGCAGCAGCGACGATGTCTGCGACCTCGGCTTGCGTTGGGTTCTGGCCTAGCGCACGGAGGATATCACCCAGGGTTTCTCTTGGAACGGCGCCAGTGCCCTTCTTGTCGAAGAGGGCGAATGCTTCCTTGTATTCTGCGTTGTTGTAGCTAGTGTTAATCAAGACGAGTCTGGGTGACGATGTGAAGAGAGCCGTATACCTGAGTTATCGCTCGCCATGTGCGTTGGAGTGGCAATCTGCAAGTTGCCACTGTCACCGAAATTTGGCTGTAGTCGGCAAAACACTAGACAACAACAAATGAGTCAAATTATCACGATAGCAAAGCTAAGCGAGTTCTTTGCAGGAAACTGCAAAGAACAACCGTACGATGTGGAAGCGTGGCATCCATAACCACGCGTACGTATGTATGTATACAAAAGACCGAAAAGAGGCGAATGCATTGTTGCCTTTATGTTCTACTATACAACTTTTTTTCTTCTCATGCATCGATCATGCCCGTCCAAGTGTCGACGAGATCCATGACGCAGTAACCCTTGACGAGGATGTATTGTTTCGTGATCACTTTGATGGTTCCCTGTGCGACCAATGACCATGTTGGGCAGCTCCGCAGACGGTGCGCGAGCGCTGGCAAAAGAGCGAGAGCGTCGTGAGATGCTATGGCGAGTATGAAAACGCGGTGAGGGGGACGTAAAGTTCTCCGATGGCGTCGTCGAATGCCTCGGGTAAGTCGATGCCGTCGCCGACGACGCTCTGTACCTGTCCACGAAGCTGTTCCACGGTCGGAGACGACCCAGGATGATTACCTTGCAGCGCAAACAACGCGGTCAAGGCTAGATGTGTAGCCGTTTCCTTGGGGAAAGAGGCGAGCGCGTCCGCTGCGGATATCCACAATACAAACCGCACGCAGCTCGCCAATTAGCCAAGGATGGGGTGAGACACAACGTACCCAGTGCAGCCCTGTCCTGATCGAACGCGCCCCATTGTTTACCCCGGAGCATTTGCAATAGGTCGACCAGGGTGTCAAGTCATCACTGAAACTGTCAGACCGTGCTATTCCCATGTGATAGTGACTGATCAGCACAGAAAATAGACGCATGGCGCATAGATTGGAGGTACATACAATGTCTTTGCATGTCCACACGTCATTCCAGTCCACGGTGCATTCACTCTAGATTGCCGAGGATTAAAATCCAGTTACAATTTTCGCACAAAGAGCTTAGTCATGTCCAACGGCTAGTCATGTGTTTTCTACGCAACAGACTGGTTTGCACAGTTGCCATTCTGGGTAGCCGAGGCACGAGGCGCACCCAGAATATAGATCGTGACCGACAAAGACCAGTCGCGAATGGTTCGGTTCGGTTTTCCAGCCAAGGTGAGTTTTGAAGAACCGGTTTCGGTTCGGTCTTGCCAAAAAAGGCAAGAAAACCGAACCGAACCGGACTTTTAAACACTAAGCCTGGTAACTCACATCAGGAGATGCATTCACATATATCAGGAGAAAGTGGCCAGGTTGGGACTGGAACACGATCTGGGATGCTGCCAACGCCGCGGAGGTGTGGACTCCACCTTCAGATTATGCAAGTTGCACGATACAGATAATGTCGCTCATAATAATGGCAGGTATGTACAACGATCGCCGCGGGCACTTAGGAACTTGTTTACAGGCACGGGTATGTCAAGACGACAGCGTATAGCTACTACTACGATCTCGTGCTGCCGTTCTTTAACACGATGAACAAGTTCGGGGTGGTGACGAACTACTCGGAAGTGTGTTCACTGGCAATCGCCACTTGATGTACCCTCACGTGTACTCAGTACGACCAGGCATCAGGTGATTTGATTGGTGCTTGGACGTGCACCGCTTCCGTCGATCCACAGATGAATAGTACTCGAAGTTATAGCACGAATGTGAGTCGCGTTCGGCCGTTGAGAAAACAAGAAAGCTGATTTCACTTGCGCCAGGCATACTACGTCCGTGTCTCCAGTCGCCCCAATATTGTCTGTCTCACAGGAGCCTATGTATCGAGAGTGGTATTGTCAGATAGCAAGAGTGGGGTTTTGCGCGCCATGGGTGTCGAGTTCTACAGCTCTGGTCAACTTTTTTTTTTGCGTCCACGCGCCGCAAAGTGATTCTTTCTGCAGGTCAGTCGGCAAATTGACTGGAGAGTCGTGTAATCATTCTTGTCGACAGGTGCTCTTCAGACGCCTCAGATTCTGGAACTGTCTGGTTGACTCTGACGGGGGCGCAGGCATTGGGAACCCAAACATTTTTCGAAAGCTTGGGACCCCTCAAGGCTGATCTGCCCGGTGTAGGAGAGAACCTCCAGGTAGATGAATGTCACCCTTTGTCATCGATGATTAACCGTCCTGGACAGGATCATTTCACTGTGACGATGGGTGCAGAGCTTCACGGGCACCACATCACTGCAGACGACTTGTCATCAGAACATTTTGCCTAGGAGCGTCTTCGGGAATACAGAGAAATGCGGCGAGGCACGCTCAGCAGCACGCTCTCTAGCATCGTTTTCCTCCCTGCCTCGACATTCATTCCCGCGGACACGATGAATCGTATGCTCGCATCGCTGGACAGAGCCCTCCAAACCCCGGAACTCAACAAACTCGCCGTACAAGCAGTGGTATGACCTGCAAAGAGCCTGGCTGGAAAACGATGGCGTTGCGCAGTTGGGGATCATTCTCTTCCCATGTACGCGCGTGTTCTCCGTCGCCGTGCATATCGAAAAGTGTGCTGAATACTATACCGGTGTAGCATACACGCACGTGGGTTGCACGAAAGAGAACGCCAAGCATTATACGCTGTCTGTCTTTCTCCAGCATGCCTGGAATCGCGGAACGGTGAATCCTGCTCGATCTGGCGACGCTCGATTCACCCGGGGACATTGGTCCGTATCGTCTCTCTCCGAGCCACTCATTTCAAATCTATGGGCGAAACGCTGATCAATTCCGAGTCCAGACATGACGATGCTCCTCGAAGCTATCAAGTACGCCTTCAAGGTCATGCAGGCGGGCACGTTGGATCTCACAGCCAAGATTGTCGAGCCTTTGCCGACGTGGTCGGATGATCAGTTGAGGGAGTATACCTGGTCGATGGTCAGGAGCGTTTTTCACCAGATTGACAAGTATATGTATCATCACTTTTCGTTACCTCCCTGCGCGAGGTTCAGCGCTGATGAAGCTGATGTATGATGGTGACGTGGATGTTGACGTGGACGGATGATGGATGGTGGGTGATAGGTACAGCGGCGATGCTCCCAACGGCGTCGTGGACAGTGGGCTCAAGGTAGGTTGGCGCCGTCGAAACGCAAGGAAACGCACGTACGTGGTCCGATTTTAATTCGTTATTTTCCAGGTCTATGGAACTGCGAATTTGAGAGTGGTGCGTGTTTTTGGCCGTGCGCATATTTCTGCGATTGTTGACGCGTGACGTCTCACAGGCGGATGCGAGCATCTTGCCCATCGTAAGTACTTACGTCCTCGATGTTGACCGAGGGCCTTGGATCGGCGAATCATGGGCTCGCGTTTCTTGATAGCATCTCGGAAGCCACCCTCAGGCGACACTCTACGGGTGATCGACTCATTCAACATCTTGATAAATCACACACGGCAGACTCGCGCCGCACAGCAGAAAGCGATAGCAAAGCTCTATATGAGAGTTCTTTGCTGTTTCTTCAAGTACTTACAACCGTACGAAGTGGAAGCGTGCATCCATAATCACGCGCACGTATACAAAAGACCCCAAAGAAGTGAATGAATTGTTACTTTTGTGTTCTACTGTACAACTTTTTATTTTCTTGTCATGCACCGATCATGCCCGTCCAAGTGTCAACGAGATCGATGACGCAGTAACCCTTGACGGGGATGTATTGTTTCGTGATCACCTTGATAGTTTCCTGTGCGACCATGCCACCCAGAAAGGCTGCCGTGTGGCAGCTCCGCAGATGGTGCGCGAGCGCTGGCAAAGGGCGAGAGCGTTGTGAGATGCCATGGCAAGTATGAAAACACGGTGAGGGGGACGTACAGTTTTCCGATGGCGTCGTCGAGTGCCTCGGGTAAGTCGATGCCGTCGCCGACGACGCTCTGTACCTGTCCACGAAGCTGTTCCACAGTCAGAGACAACCCAGGATGATTACCTTGCAGCGCAAACAACGCGGACAAGGCCAGATGCGTAGCCGTTTCCTTAAGAAAAGAGGCACGCACGTCCACTGCGGATCCACAATACAAACCGCACGTCAACACGGGGCAGCTCGCGAATTAGCCAAGGATGGGGTGAGACATAACGCACCCAGTGCAGCCCTGTCCTGATCGAACGCGCCCCATTGTTTGCCCCGTAGCACTTGCAATGCGTGTGCATTCTTGACAAACAGGTCGACCAGGGTGTCGTAGGAGGAGAGCCTCCCAAGAAGCGCGTTGTGTGCGATGACGATGTGTCTGTCACCAGTTGACAAAACACTACACAACACATTGAAATGGCCCATGCTCAGCGTTCATTGAACGTCTGAAACATTCGCCATTGACCTCGATGCATCCCGCTCTTCAGATACAAGAGATCCTGCTCAATATTTTTGGTCACTGTTCTCCGCCTCATGTGCGGAATTCAGAAGCAACTGCCGATCTCGCAGCTTTGGCCAGGACATGTCGTGCATTCAAAGACCCAGCGTTGGATGTACTCTGGGAAGTGTTGCAGACCCTAGACCCACTCGTGCGGTGTCTGCCAGAAGCATGTCATCAACTGCCCCCAGGAAATATGGTAAGGTGGCTCTGTTATGTATCTGTTCATTTCGTAGTGAATATCCTTTGAAGTGCTATTCGTTCCACAGATCACTTAGACAGAATGAGTGGGATATCCTCCGGAGTTACACACGTCGCATCCGATCTATATATACCCTCTTTGGACTCGACCGGGAGTCCGCGCAACGCCTCTGGAGAGCTCCCGAGCCACAGTCACTCTTTCCGAGCCTCCGCTATCTGCAGATCGACTATACACGCAAAGCAGTTAATATTTTACTCATACCTTTCCCGTCGCTCACCTTCCTCGCCATCAAAGTGTATTGTCTACGTCTACTGGAGGACTCTCTCAGGTCATTGTCCAACACCTCCCCAAGTCTCTGTGAACTGCGCATTCATCCATGTCGTGTCAACATGGACTCCTTTGACCTCACATTTATCTGCAAGTGGCGACACCTCCATACTGTTGTCTGCCCTGAGATCTCCTTGGACGTCATCACTCTTGTGCATCTGTCTCGCATCTCTGCTTTAACTCGGCTGGAGTTTAAATTAGGCGACACATTGCCAGACCAGATTTCTCCTCTCGATTCACCCCTTATCTTCACCCATTTGGCATATTTCATATTGCATTCTGAATCCATGGACCCGATATCGCGCTTACTCTCCCGAATACAATTCCGTGCTGTCAAGGATTTTTCTGCCTCCATTAATCGTCGTCCTTCCACGCAAGATCTCTTCTCCTTCTTGGCCATTTTCCAGACATCTGGTCTTTGTCATACCATCCACCAGCTGATGTTGTACCAAAACGACTTTCGAGGTCACACATATGTCCACGGGGACAGGCCTGTGCTTGGGTTCCAATACTTGCGGCCATTCATGGCATTCACCAATCTCCGTCACATGCACCTCGATATCGAGTGGAACGTGGACCTGACAGATAGCGAACTGCTAACAGCCGTATCGGTGTGGCCTCACTTGGAAAAAATCTGCATAAATGTGCAGTGGGGTTGGAACACGCTAGGTGGAATCACGCCCAACGGACTGGTACAACTTGTGCAGACATGTCCGTCGTTGACGTCTTTTAGCCTCGCTGTTGATACGCGCGGTTGTACCGCAATCCCGCCAGGCTTTAAATTGACCTCGTCATCTCTCCAGTTAATCAATGTACTCGACTCATTCATTGAAGAAGAATCTGTCCCAGCCGTTATCGCCTTCTTCGCTGATATCATCCGTGTCAGTCAACTCTATGCCTGGGCGGGTCGGGGAATGACAAGCTTGCCGAATCAGGTGGTATGCGAAAGCCATTGGTGGGCAGTACGTTATCCTTGACGTCGGTCATAAGGGCCATGACTCGGGATGCTATTCTGCTGCCCAGAGGAGTAGTTCTCGAGCGTACAATACAACTTGAATGGAGGCAACAGAGACTGGCGTCAGCCGATGACTAATGTGGACAGCAAGGGGAGACAGGTGCGATCGGGTGGCGCGAAACAACATCATGAAAAACCTAGGGTGACTATCAAAGTTCGGCGAGCATGAAACGAGTACAGGGACTAACTCGCTAGTCCTCCATGTCTCGTGGAATCATGGACTCAAAGTGACATATGTCACCCAGGCCGCATTCCGAACTCGGACCAGTTCAAAGATATATTCCAGACAGTCACCTATGCGGCTGAGACTATTCTGAGTTGCCAGTGACTTCGTGAGACTCTGAGTCACCCAGCGAAACCTCGCAAGCCTGTTGTTGGTATGCAACTGCGGGTACGTTCCCATACTTGAATGCTTGATTATCATTGCCATTACTACTGGTTCGTATCTCCTCTAGGGAACTTAGTACGTGCGAGTTGACAGTTTCTGACTGGGCGAAAACCTAGAGATATCAAGCCCAAGGCTCAGCCGACTACTTCAAATTATTACAATGGTGCAATAAATCGCAAATTCCCTGGATTTACCAGCCGCGATTTGCTCGTTGCATGTGCTCGGTATTCACACATGTCGGTCCATGACAGATTCGGGTATTGTGCTCGAACAAAATGATACCGCGTCATTTCACAGTGCACCCGACCAGATTCATCTACTTGGGAACACATCTAGTCCAGTCGCTGAGTCCGTATTACCCACAAATTGCTACAATATAAGTACGCAAGTTGACATGCATGATGGCTCCATTTTTCTTTGTCCTTAGTCTTTTCGACGGCGGCGCTCGTGAGCCGTGACGAGCGGTGACAGAGACGGAGACGAGGGCGACGGAGATGGAGACGAGAGTGACGGCCGTCGAAACGCAAGGAAACGCATGTACGTGGACCCATTTTGATTCGTTATTTTCCAGGTCTATGGAACTGCGAATTTGAGAGTGGTGCGTGTTTCTGGTCGTGCACATATTTCCGCGATTGTTGACGCGTGACGTCTCACAGGCGGATGCGAGCATCTTGCCCATCGTAAGTACTTACGTCCTCGATGTTGACCGAGGGCCTTGAATCGGTGAATCATGGGCTCATGTTCTCTGGTAGTATCTCGGAAGCCACCCTCAGGCGACACTCTACGGGTGATCCGTTTACGTTCTTCGACTCATTCAACATCTTGACAAATCACGCACGGCAGACTCGCGCACCGCGCAGCAGAAAGCGACAGCAAAGCTCTAAACGAGCGTTCTTTGCTGTTTCTTCAAGTACAACCGTACGAGGTGGAAGCGTGCATCCATAATCACGCGCACGTATGTATGTATACAAAAGACCCCAAAGAAGCGAATGAATTGTTACTTTTGTGTTCTACTGTACAACTTTTTTAATTTTCTTCTCATGCACCGATCATGCCCGTCCAAGTGTCAACAAGATCGATGACACAGTAACCCTTGACGGGGATGTATTGTTTCGTGATCACCTTGATAGTTTCCTGTGCGACCATGCCGCCAAGAAAGGCTGCCGTGTTGGGCAGCTCCGCAGACGGTGCGCGAGCGCTGGCAAAGAGCGAGAGCGTCGTGAGATGCCATGGCAAGTGTGAAAACGCGGTGAGGGGGACGTACAGTTCTCCGATGGCGTCGTCGAGTGCCTCGGGTAAGTCAATGCCGTCGCCGACGACGCTCTGTACCTGTCCACGAAGCTGTTCCACGGTCGGAGACGACCCAGGATGGTTGCCTTGCAGCGCGAACAACGCGGACAAGGCCAGATGCGTAGCCGCTTCCTTGGGAAAAGAGGCGAGCGCGTCCGCTGCAGATCCACAATACGTCAACACGGGGCAGTTCATGAATTAGCCAAGGATGGGGCGTGACACAACGTACCCAGTGCAGCCCTGTCCTGATCGAACGCGCCCCATTGTTTACCCCGGAGCACTTGCAATGCGTGTGCGTTCTTGACAAACAGGTCGACGAGGGTATCGTCCACGGGGGCGCGGAGGTGGCTCTTGAATGCGTGCTTCTCCTCTTCTGCGCGCGTCTTGTAGAGTCGTTGAAGATCGATGTAATTGGTGGTGTCGGATTTCATATCGGGAAGGGCGGACGTCAGCGGGAGGGTATGCGTCTCGGATTGATCAGTAAATTCTTTGAGCGCGGCGAGGAGATGGAAGAATGCAGAGGGTTTCTGGCGGAGAGCTTCCGGCGATATCGCAGGATCCTCAAACAGCGTGGCGATCTCGGAGGGAACCTGGTGTGGCGTGGTGATGGTGGGCAAGGGACGAGGTGCATGGGAGGCTTACCTTGGTCTCTGTCCAACAACGGTACGCTTGGGCTTCGGCTTCGTCGAAATTTTCTTCGTCAGACTTGACTTTCATCGCGAGGATGCGTTTTTTGAATTCTTGTCGTTCGGCGGTCGTTTGTGGTGGTTTTCCGTCGTGCTGACGTGGATCGCGTCAGAGAGGAGTTCGAGTGCACGAGAGAGAGAGATAGAGACGTACAAATTTCTTCCACTCTTCGAGGACACGGACGAGGATGACGACGTATGGGATGTGACCGTGTTCGGTGGGGTCCATCGCGTCAAAGTCGAGCGCTAACGCATGATCGCGGAGGGCTGGGAACGGTTTGTCGATGCGAAGCGACGGGGGATTTTCGGAATGACTTTCGATGACTGAGCGTGTTCAGTGGGCAAATCAATGATGGGTAAACGAATGCTTACTGGTGTGTTCGTGGAACTGGATGAAAAACTCGGCGAGGAAGCCGGCGGAACGGACGACGACAAGAGGTGGACGAGCGGGATCGCTCCAGAGCAAGGAGGAGAGCCTTTCGAGAAGCGCGTTTTCGAGGTTGTGTGCGATGACGATGGTGAAGGAGGCGAGCCATGCGAGGTCAGTGTCGAGCACGGCAGAGAGGGTTCGGGTGTCTGTGCACCCCTCGACGCTGTCGTTGAGCTCTGCGAGCAGAGGGACGGCTTCGGAGGCTCTGTTCTTGCCGATGCTGTCGAAGCCGTTTAAGAAAAAGTTGTTTCCCGCGTCTGCATGAGAGACGGTGTCGTGGTCGAGGATGGTGAAGTGGCCGATGCCGGGGAGGACGAGGTTTTTGAGGATGGATGTGGACGTGGCACGGCCCGAGATGACGAGCACACGAGCGGCTTCAAGGGCAGCTTGTCCGCTCGCTGCCCAGAGACTGGCGAGCGACGGTCAGAGAGGGGCCACTGGACACGCTAGAACGTACCGGAGCTGGCGATCATAGCGTCGAGTCTTGTTGTCTGGCTGAATCGCGGTGGTGGCCGTCTCGATGTCCTGGGAGTCTTGCGAGGCCATCGTGGTGGTGGTGGTGGTGGTCAAGGTCAGACGTTGTCCACCACAATCCACCATGGCAGAGACGCGTCAGTACGGCGATCTCGCCACCCAGCTCGTTCTCGAATCCCGTCGCTCGATAGCCAACGATCTGCTTCTCAAATACAACGGCGAGCTCGTGCGATCCATCCTTAGAGAACAGCGCGAGCTCGACAAGCTCGCAGACTCGCCCGAGGTCACGCCAGCCATGCTCATCTTCCAGACTGCGATTTTGCGCAACAAGCGCTGTCTCCTCGCATACCACAAGCACAGGCTCGATCGTCTCCGCGACATGTACTGGGCCGTCGGTGGTGCGCTGCCGCATCTGTTGAGCAATCCCGACATTCGCAGCAAGCTGTCCCCTCACGAAGTCGACTTTCTGCGCGAGTATAGCGCATCTGTGATGGACTACCGTGCCGGCTTCTCAAACGAGCTCGACATTACAGCCAGTATCACGCAGCCACCCAAGGATCTGCACGTGTTGGTGCGGGTGGCGAGGGACTGTGGGGTGATTCAGACTGAGCTGGGGAGCATTGACTTTCAAAAGGGGCAGAGGTTTATGGTCAGACGGGCGGATATCGAGCATCT
Source organism: Boletus subcaerulescens (assembly GCA_038090555.1). Classification (NCBI taxonomy): domain Eukaryota; kingdom Fungi; phylum Basidiomycota; class Agaricomycetes; order Boletales; family Boletaceae; genus Boletus; species Boletus subcaerulescens. Next base: position 20,697 of record JBBPNA010000224.1, on the reverse strand, counting down.
CATCGTGCAGGGCTACCTCGAGCAAGTCTATTAGGTTGTGAGTGTGGCCTTTGTTTATTTCTAAAGCCTTTGCCAAACAAGCTCTTTCAAAGTCAACTCCGCCTTGTACTCGCCAGTCATGCCACACCCTCTCAAACCCTTTACATTACGGAGAAACCTATTTTTGTTGTCGAAAGCGCATGTAGTCACTTGTCCTTGCACGCTGCACCAACGTGCTAGACGCTATACAACCGAACAACCACTCTTTGCCCGCCATCACGCCGCACCCCACGTTTCAATGTCCAACGGACCGCCGCTCTCCAGGTTCACCCCCAACCACGACGAACCCAGCCCCCCTGAGCAGATACCTGATTTAGAGTGGGAGATTCGAACTGGTAGGGTCCGGACCGCACCTACGACGCGTAGCCTGATCCCGCTGCTCACGCGCTCAACTTGAAGGACGTGCCATCTACATCCTTGAACGGACACTTCCAGACTTTTTTCAAGTCGGCCTCGTCTCCCATATAGATCCGACAAGACCGGATATCGTCGACGTTGCCGTCTCTGAAAGTGGCAGCGTCGAGAGTATATATAGTCCAGTCATTCGATTGACGTACACTCCACCTGTTGCCTTGCCGCCCCCTTTCCCAAGGACAATGTCGCTCGAAGGTGAGTGGCTGTTCGCACGGTCCCATCGCCCCTGAAAGTGCAACAGGGCTGGCGTTGTACATGGCGTCGTCCGTCTTCATCCGCCATACGATGAAGACGCTCTACTCTGATCTGCGGGTCGAGATGCGGAAGCTGGCTGTTCACACGCCGTCGATCACGGCACCGCCAACGGATGTAACGCCGTCGCGGAGACGAGAAAAGAGCTTGTTTGTGGGACTGACCGTGCACGGGACGACACGTGTGAGTGGTGGGACCGGGGAATGGCAAATGTGGGTCAGTGTGATTCTCTGACTGAACGTGTCTAATGGACTGCAGCGATTCGACGTACGGGTTTTCGCCTGTGAGTGGGTTGATCAATCTGCACACGATTGACTCGATCCAGCCTGCACCACACCAAGCGGCGTACGATGCGCTGACGGCGTCCTTGCGCCAGGTCTTTGGCATCGGAGGGGACATGAGACCAGGGACAGTCCGTTGATGATATAATATTTAATTAATTAATGAATTGTTGGTAACCATAGCGTCATAGAGTGTCCATATAAAACTCGCTGGCAAATCCGAAACCAGTCCCCTTCATCCTTCTTTTTTTTCAGCACATATTGTCCCGTCTCTCTTTGACCCCGAGATTCACTCGTTCCACCATGTTCGCCAGCACACTCGCCGTCTTCCTCGCCGTGCCTTTCCTCGTCCAATGCACGTCATTTCGTCGATCCATACGCGACCCTTGACTTACGTTGTCTTCTCCAGCTGTCTCTGCCCAGTCAAGCTGCACTCGCACCTACACCGTCCAGTCCGGTGATATTTGCGACAAGATCTCTGCTCAAAACAATGTCTCGACGTGAGTCTCGTCGTGTTGTTCGCACCCGCACACTCATCCCCCCCAGTTACCAACTTGCGGTCGTCAATGACAACATCATCGACCCCGAGTGCGACAACCTCAACCCTGGGTCTACCATCTGTCTCGGCTGGCCAGGCGAGGACTGCAGCACCACCTATGTCGTGCAGCTCGACGACACCTGTGACGATATTGCCTATGCTTACAACATCAATGAGACCATCTTCTACGACAACAATCCTCAGCTGAACCAGGATTGCACCAACCTGTATGTTGGAGAGGTCAGTTTCTTAGTGTATTCTCATCTTGTGATGTAACGTGACCTCCGCTATCATTAGGTCGTTTGCACGGCTTCCACTGTCATAGTGCCTGCCCTGCCTGCCAGTGGTACCATCCCCGGTTCACAAATTCCTCCTACCGCAACCCCTGCCCTGCCCTATTGCTAAGCTGAGCAAGGGCCGCATCGCCTGTAAATCGGCATGTCCGTAGGCCAACACAGGCAGGCCTTGTCGTTTGCCTTCACCCTTGTTGTTTTCAACACTCTTGCGCGCATCGCTTTAGATCGCTCTTTTTTTGTTCTGCGCCGAGATTTCTTGACAGTATACCCTACCATTTTTTACCCTTTGGTACACGGACGGGTTGCACCCATTGCATTGCATCGTATGTGGTCGTGATTCTGGTATGTTGCGCTATGCATACGATTCATCCCTGGAATTACAAATATTATTGGCTCATAAAGTTACCGAGCGCTATTGTTTGACTGGACATTGACGATCCGTTCCGCACCGCAAAGTGTTCTCGCGTGCACCCATCTATGAGTCATTTAATTTATATGCAGGTGTCGCCGAGCTTTTGATATTCCACCCTGTGGATACTGTCGTGAAGCGGCTTATGAGCAACAAGGCAAAGGTAATTGGCATGCCACTCTCATCGACTTGGCGTTCCTTCTTGAACAACCGCGATGCCAGTGGGTCAGCGAGGAATAAGTATGTACTCACTGGACCAGACCGGTGTAGGAGAATCTTCCTTTGATCCTGGAATCAGTTCTTCTCACCTTTGACTCATTTTTGTGCGGCTTACTGTTCTTTGTACACGAGACGTTTGAGCACAGGTGGATGTCAAGCGATTGACGATACGGTGTCTGGACTAGGAATTGGAATATTGGCTGCCCGTCGAGTTTCGTCTTGGCGAGCAGTACCTCAGGTACCCTATTCCCCAGATCATTCTAATGGACACCAACCTCAATGTAGAATACGAGGAAGCATGTATACTTTGCGATAACAAAGGCACCAGCACTGTTCCAAGGGAAACCCTGGGGCCTGGACGATCTCCTCCTCAGGCTGGGCCTGAACTCATCAGAGCGAGGGTCGGCGTAGAGGTAGGTGTTCACTATCGGAGAACTCAGACATGTACCTAGTACTCAGCTTGCGGGGGAAATGACAGACGAGTAGGTGGATTGGGAAGCCGCACCAATTGGAAAGATCACTTATCTCGCTGGTTTATATAATATGTACTCTTAGTTCTTTGCAGCGGCTATGCAAATTGTGATGCTGTCAGAGTGAGATGCTGCGGTTCCGAGATAGTGCGGACAACAGGTTGACGGTGTTGAATTACGTCGAACTTCATTTTACTGAGTGTGTCTGTGCCCGTTGAAAGAGACTACAGACATATAACAATAAAATGCGTATTCTATGCATCCAGGTGCAACTGCATGCGAAAGAAGATAGCAAGACCGACATCCTGCCGTTCGGCGGTAAGCAGGAGCTTTTCGCAGGGAACGAACATTAAATGTACGAACGCGTAAATAGCCTCTTCATTAGGCGGCTACCCTGAACTCGAGTACTGCAGACTCGGCAAGGTCATACACCTTCTCCAGCCGCAGACCAGCCGCAGATCTGAACAACAAAAAAAAACACGACATCAGCAATGTTAGACCAAACAGGAACGGCACAGCGAAAGTGCGAGGCAAACAACGTACCCTAAAGCAATCGACTCATCCAACGTCCTCTCCTTTGCATTATGTATGATCCACATGTTCAGATCCTGCTGATACATCCGGTTGTTCCCGTTCCCAAAGTTGGGCAACAGTGGTTCGGGTGCAACATCTGCGCCAAACGATTTTGTGTTGCGATCGCGGCTGGCAGGCCTCAGCACGTAGTCGTCTATCAACAGCGCAGGAAATATGGCACATGACGTCAAATAATCATCAAGTGTATAAAGAAAGCGGGGACGTACGAATTAGTAGCCGACTATGGGGAGTCATAGCATTCCTTACGCTCCTCATGATAACTGTAGCCTCGGAGTCGGGCCAGTCATGGATGATATTACGGAGCTAGATGACCACGAAAACCAAAATTCATTAGAGCCAAAGGAAGGCTAAAGCAAAAGAAAAAAAACATACATAGTACACGTCTTGGCCCTGAACAGGACTTTCTTCAAAGAAGTTCAAAGGAACGAATGTAACCTGGTTGTTTTGCAGTGCCTCCGGCGCATCCCTGGCCCAGACCTACGTCATGCAACAAGGTTAGCTTCCCGGGTCTTGCATACACAGGCAAAAGTACGAATACAGCCTTACATCTTTGGACAGGACTAGAACTTCGGGCAAGTCTTGATTAATGATTTTCAGATGTGGATAGATTTTCGAAAGAGGAAGAGAAACCGTGCCAACACTGGCACCGACATCGCAAACAGTCTTCACTTCATTCCATGGATAGTCTATGACACGATGATGTCGACGGGCAGGAGGAAATCAAGGAGGGTGTTTGCTCACGGTGCAAAACGGAGAGAGATCCCATGATATCGGAGATGCCGAGCATAGCACGGTGATAGTTCTACTCAATCATGTGAGACAGCGATCCGCAACCTGATGTTTAAACTTGTTACTTCGTGTCTCTCAGCCTGACGATACGAGTTAATCAGTAAATAGACATCCCACTCAAAATGGCAGAAAATACAGAAAATCATACAAGAGGAAGCGACTTACGTCCACCTTCATCCAATCAAAGAAAGTACCCTTGAATCCCTTCTTTTTGAGAGCGTAGACAAGGGGTGCTTTGTCAGGATCATAACTTGTTGCATACTCCGGTTCTCTCATTGTTTCGTATAACACAACTGCACCCTCAGAGACATCCTCCACCTCGATGCGAGAGAGCGCGCCTGGGTTGGAGGTCGAAAGTGTGATCAGTGAGATACGGTTGTTGGCAAAGGTATTGGACGCGACTGAAGTTGGAGATAAGTCACCAGATAATGTAAAACATGAGCACAGCAGTATTGCGGGCTTACCTTCAGTGAAGCACCCCTTCGTCGCAAGGAGTCGAAGCACGCGAGCAAGCTTCCCCTTCTCCAGACTGACCAGCTTGGCAAGCTCATCAACATGGAGACCCTTGGGATACTTCTCTAGTACATCCGCAACCTTTGCACGGATAACGACGCCAATACATGCCCATTCAAAGGACATTGCATACTTTTATGATGTAAGAGTCGTTCAGTCAATATTTTCGTTGGAAGCGCTCTGATAGACAACTTACATTCTGGACAGTATGTTGTGGAGGTGCTAAGGACGCACACAGCTGTTGGCAGGCACCCTCGAGTAGTCTCACGGCTTTCTTGAGCGCCACGGTATCGTTTGCGAAATCGATGGGGTGGTATGTTTTGGAGTGGATCGTAGGGACTTCGTTGCCGTCCTTCTTGTATTCGGCGATGGCTTGGCGGGCCGATGTATTGATTATCTCGAGGAGCGCTTCGAGCTGGGCTTCGCCTGACATTGTTGAGACTGATCAAGGGATAGCAAGTGGAAGAGAGGATAAAATGAGCGGAACTCCGCAAGCCACAGCTCCTCAACCTTTAAATCCCAGTCTGTGAACTGCCCTCCGGGTATCAACATACTGTCCTGGATGAAGTTTGGCGGTATAGCCACAACCACACGGGGAATTCGAGAACAAGGTGGGAGATGGTGGGTACTAGCCACACTGATCGGGGAAAGCAAGACAGTCAGGTCTAGCAGAATATCTCTGGGCTCCCAAGGATGGGAAGGACGATCGACGAATAATGAAAGAGAATGACATGCTACTTGACCTGATTCGCTGGTTTCGTCTCACAGAAAGCATCTCTGTGGAGGTGAGTTTACCTTCAAGGCGAATTGACGCGGAAACGCAGCTGATCTGTGGGAAATGAAATTTCCTGCTAGTGGGGTATCAAATTGATGATTGTTTGTCGCGAGAATTGCGGTTCAATCTGACGCTTTGCATATGTGCATTGTAATTTGCACTTGATATCTCTGTCCCGGAGTAGTTGACAGTGAGCATGCGGGTGCATCTCCAACTAGCTGCTGAACCCTGGAGATAGGTTACAAAGCGACGTTGCAACCTGAACGATGCCATGACTGATCTCGAAGTCCTGATTGGACTAAGTCCGATGAAAGAGGATACTTATCTGCAAGCGTGTTTGAAATTCCTGCGAACGAAGTTCACGAACTCCGGGGCCCTGACTTGTCTACTAAAGCCGTCAATGATTGCTACCTTGTGGACAATGCCAGTCGGCCGCACCCCGGGGAGTCAGCAGCGCATGGCTCACTGTGTCGATATGGTACATTTTCGCGCCGCGACTGACAGGCTTTCTCATGCTTTGAATTCTCATCCTAGAATATCATACAACTGGCACCAACTATCTCGGATCCAGATTTCCTGATAATCTCTCGACCTTGCTTCCAGTTATTCTGTGCATTCAATCTACCTTATCAGAACATTCTTATTCTCTCTCTTTGACGAACAAAAGAGATCGCGAAAGTGTGATTGCCGATAATACTATGTTCCAACTTAATGATGGAAAAAGTCACACACCATGCTGCTCCAAGTCTATTTATTGATAGAACTGTATTAAGAGGTGACACCCGGCACTACAAGCTCGCCATGCACTAAAGGGTTATTAAGGTATAAACTGGCCCGCTCAGTTAACACCGACAGAAGCCTTGAGGTTAACTACGATAGGGAGGAGGAACTGAACAGAGGCGTTCACAAGGGCGATCGCAGGGCCAAGGATGCCAGTGACAGAAACAACAACGAAGATATCGAGGCATCCCACGAACTTGATGACGACATTCCTTCATGGATGTCAGCCCCAATCGTCACCAAAATAACAGAAACGACATACAACAAGTTGCAGACCACAACATCGACTGTGCCAACAGCCTTTGCACCAAGAAAGACAACGATCGTGACTAACGTGTTCAAAACCGTGAGCATCACCTAAAATAAGTGACAAATTAACAGTGAGAACAATACTCGGGCGCAATCATTTACCGTCAAGTTGGCGTAAATGGCTACGCAAAGCCTGCCGAAGTCAAGACCAGTCGAATCAACCTTCGTAGCAGCCTGTATCTGAGTAACACAGAACGACACGACTGCAGTGATCTGGACCACAATGTCAGAGACAGCTTCCGGGGTACATGAGTCGCCTTTTAGGGCAGCTATATATCGAATGAGTGATGTTGAACAGAGGTAACAACGAGCGAAAACATACTCAGTTTGCCGCTCAGAGGCTGTATTTGGATGGTCGCGTTATTGATGATGGAGATCACGGGCTGCAGAGCTGCATCATTACTATTACCACTACCACCCCCAGGTGCAGAGACACAGGAGGTGTCAACGGGGTTGGTGGGCGCAGATGCAACAAAGCTGGCGGTAGCCAAGAGGAAAGCAGGGATAAAAGAGAGGACGCGCATTATGAACGAGTTGCAAAGAGTGACGGGTGTCGAAAAGATTGGAGTGAACAAACGAAGAGGAGAAGAAACTGTTGAGGGAAAGAAAGCAGTTTGGGTGCGGCTTTTATACACCTC
>JBBPNA010000224.1:0-13284 GCA_038090555.1 Boletus subcaerulescens | reverse complement strand
AAGAGAGGACGCGCATTATGAACGAGTTGCAAAGAGTGACGGGTGTCGAAAAGATTGGAGTGAACAAACGAAGAGGAGAAGAAACTGTTGAGGGAAAGAAAGCAGTTTGGGTGCGGCTTTTATACACCTCGGAGGGTGTAAACGGCACGGTTACCGATAGATAGGTCCTTGACGGTGATTAAAGAAACCAAAAAAAAACCCGACAGGGAGGCACAACGATGACTCATCGATTTGAATGGAGTGACCTGACTGGGCTGTGTGTAGCCGTGTGCCTCCTGGTTATTCGATCGATAACTGAATAAAACTTCACGTCAATCAGTTGGCAGAGGAAAGGCCGGCAAACAAGTCAGAAGACGTTAGCTCCACAACTCCTGGTGAGAAGAGATGCGCATCGAACACGATGCAACGGAGTCTTGTGTGTGCTAACGTACTCTCTCGCGTAATGATACGGCGGGTCTCGCTGCCGGCCTTAATTCGTTGAGTCGAACACCTCAACTTGCAACCTCTGGGTGCCAAGTCTTCCTGCCAGTTAGGATGCAACTTGAGGAGCTGTGAATTCTACTATCGAGGTGAGTTTCTTCGGAAGCATATTGTGGATTGGGAACTACGCTTCGCTGACGTTACAGCGTTGTTTGTGCTTGTTGTTTTCTAAAGCTTTTGCCCAACGGCCAGAAATGTGCATGTTGAACGACTGAGCCGTTTTCCGCGACAAAGTTCCAGTTTCAGGCTTTAAATTTGAGAGAGATTACCATACTCTCAGATCCTACTAACAGCGAGCGTATTTCGTAGGCTTTGTTCTTCTCTTCGATGACTTCATGATGCTGGTGTGTTCGAATCCACTTTTGCCGCATCGCGAAATACCTGACCTTTCAATTTGACTCGGATAGCTGCCACTTGTCTACCGGTAAGAAGGCGGACTTCCCCAGCGCCCCTTCCCACAAGGATATGCCTTCGCCACTGAAATTTGTAAGCCAATGAGTTCCATTCCCATCGATGACTGATCATGACATGTCGCATGACCCCGTGTAGTGTAAATATATATATAACTGAGGACGCATTCTCAGAACACGGTGAACATTTTTCCATCTTGACGACGAACTCGTCATGTCTGCGAACAACTACGCCACGACCGGTTCCCTCAGTTACCTCCTTCCTCCCACCGACGGCTTTCGGGCCTATACCCACATCAATGCCGACAGCCTCACAGGCAAACACGGTCGCAACTGGTCTGAAGCGCCCCACGTCCTCCATATCCAGAACGTCCGCGGGTCAGAAGACCAGTACACACTTGACAATGCTGGTTTTCAGTTTGGAAGGCAGGCTTCGAAGCACACCCACTTTCTGAACGACGACGAGATCGAAGCAGAGTACTACCCCGAGTGTGTCGAACTTGTCAAGAAGCTCACGGGGGCGAGCAGCGCCGTTATCTTCGATCACAGTGCGTCGTCTCTCTCCCCCTTCACCTGGACGGCGCTGTTATTCAACACTGTGGATGTTTTAGCGATCCGCCGTCGTCGACCTGGGCAAGCGGATGACAGTCCTCAGACGCGTCAGCCTGTCTCTTTTGTGCACGTAGACCAGACGACAGCGTCGTCTGTTGCCCGCGTTCATCGCCACCTTCCCGCATCCGAGGCGCCAGCGTTGCTCAAACGCCGTTTTCAAATCATCAACCTGTGGCGTCCTATCTCGAACGCTGCGCTCGAGTGGCCCCTCGCACTTTGTGACTTCCGCAGTGTTGACGTAAAGAGGGACCTTGTACCCGTTGCACTCATATACCCAGATCGAGAGGGAGAGACATACGGCGTCAAGTTTGACAAGGCACACAGTTGGAACTACATGAAGGGCATGGAGCCGGATGAATTCGTTTTGATCAAATGGTATGTGCCTTACTCGCGTCTTGGCGAGAGAAGCCTCTGACGGACCCACGTCAAGCTTTGATTCCGTGCAAGATGGAAGTGTGGCTATCCTTAGTCCACACACTGCGTTTGAGGACCCGAACAGCCCCGAGGGAGCACCACTCAGAGAGTCGATCGAGATCAGAGCATTGGTTTTCTATGACTACTGAGTAGAGTGAATTCAAGTTAGATGATGTAATGAGTCCCTGGTCTGTCGAATGAAATTCATCACTGCAGAAGCGGTGTTTTGAGTGCTCAACATGTTGATGCGTCCTGGGGGAGCTCCACCATCTCCTACACACTCGCTTGAAGTATTTATTTAAAGCCACGTATACGATTACATACCATACAGCCATCCTACACCACACAAGCAATATCATAGCAGACAAGCACTGTCGCATTCCCTACGGGATCAGATTCGACCACAAACCATCACGATTAAAAAAAGGTTAACGTTCGAGCAACCTCTCTCTAAGCCCCATCTTGAATGGTCGGCTGACTTTGTTTGCGCCGCAACATAGGGATGCTAAGACGACGAGGTAACTTGGGCACACTCGGAATACGCTTCACTTCAGGGCCAGTAAGACCAGGCGGAACGCTCATACCACCAAGACTATGTGACTGGGTCCTCGACGACGGTCCGGGCGAGTTGGACAACGTCACCCTGCGCTGACGGAGGGGGATCGACGTTGGCTCTGCTGCACGTCCTAGGTCTGGGGGACTCTGTTTGCTCGTGTGCGATCTTGCACGAGACTTGAGGATGCTCGACTTGGGCAGTTCTGCAATGTCAGGACGACGCGGGACGGCAGACGTGAAGGCAGTGTGTGCAAGTGGCGCCTGACTTGCGAAACTGAAACTCGGGCGTCGAGGGATGGGTGGTCGTTCCGCTGCCGCGCTGGTGATGACCTCGCTACGTCCAAGCGTCGGAAAGCTAGGCAAGCGCTTGAGACTACGCCCGGTATCACCTCGCAAAGTTGGTGATGGAGCAAGGTCCATCAGTGTCGCGCTGTGTGGTGGCGTCGGTAGAGGTTCGGTGATGTCAGCGAAACTTGGTCTGCGACTAAACGTAGCAAACGATAGTTTACGGGTGATACTTGCGACGCTCGGTCGACGAAGACGGGGTGCAGATGGACTGGCTTCTGTCGCCAGCAGGGCAGCAGACTCTGTACTCGGCCATTTTTGATGAACTGGTGATATGCGAGGACTTGGCGTGGAAGAACTGTCGCTCGACTTGAAGGTCCCTCGCCAGCCTCGACCGGTGGTGCGATGTTCTGATGCCTCGCCACTCGACTCGTGGACCAAGATGCTGTTGCTAGCAGAGGTCGGAGATGATTTCTTCCACCATACACGCATGTGAGACGGTGAGCCACGGATCGCATCCTGCACATCGTTGTTATCTCGCACTGATGCGCCGCTTGCCGGATTTTGTTCTTCTCTCTGTTTCTCCGCCTTTTGTATTATGGCGCTACGCACGCCTAACCCTTTCGACTTTAGCCACTTCCTAGCTGCCCCGGCCCCTTTGGTCCTGAGACTCGGAAGGTCTTCGTCTTTTGGCAACAATATGCGGGATCCGAAAGTCGGTGTGCCACATCGCGAAGACGAACGCTCGAGGATGGGTGAAGGCAACAGTGACGCTGGCCGTGGCGGTAACCGCTTATGACGAGATGGTTCCAGACAAGAGTATTGCACGGGCTCATCAGAGGGGACAGTGACCACGGTGGAAAGCTCGGAAGACAGGACGACTGCATTGTGGATTGCCTGAGCATCATCTGGTAGCGCGATCGGCTCGCAGACAAGATACGCAAATAAAGTGCCTTCGGGTCGGGCCATACGCGTAACACGCCAGCCCGCGGAGAGCGCCAATGCACAGAACTCGCGGAGAGTGCGCTCTTTCGCGTTAAACGTGACATGCATCTAGAGCAAGTGAGAAGGACCGAATGACAACAAGGTAAGTACCACTGACGATGAGATCCATCCAATAAGCAGTCGCGCTTGCTTTCCCTAGGTTGGACAACAGGGGAGGGGGAACAAGAGTACGCTCTGCACCCTCAACATTTGCGAGTACTGATTTGAGTGTCCACTCTTCAGTGCTGGTCCTCTCGCATGCCTCGGCATTCACATGGTCAAGGACGTCTCCATCGGCACACGCCAGCGGGAGGACATGCTCAGCGATGACTAGCCGTGTCTCTGGATTGGACGCAACTCGGAGGTTAATCAAGATGCGGCGTGCACATTCGTCCGGCCAATCATGAAGGACGACACGCAAAATGTAGACCGCAGGATGCCTAGCTAGATGAGGGGGTTCGAAGGGCAGCTGTGGCTCAAAGAAGTCGTGGTCTGTGTCGAGTGCCCGAAGCTCGTCAGTAAATCCGCACATAGAACACGAATTACACACCTTGAAAGACGACCTGCCCGCTCTCGATCATCTCAGGGAACTTGGAACGCCATGCCTCAACGCCGAGGGCAGTGACTACAGGTCTATCTTGCACAACGAAGCGGATCTTCACCTCATTCTTGGCTGCAGTACTGTTTCGTGGTTCAGCGCTGGCTATGAGCGGAGGATCAACTGGAAGTTTTTCGGCCGAATCAGCCTTAGGGCCATTGAGTGCGTGAGCGAGGACCATTGTGGTGCTTCCGATCCCGCCGCCAACATCGACTATAGTAGAGCCTTTTGGCAGGGAGTACCAGTCGAAACCTGCTAAGGAGATGAGCCATCGATCCGATTCCACGTCAAGAACTTACCATTCAAGATTGCCTTGGGTGCTTCCCACAGAGTCGTTCCCATCATTGCCTTCGAAAAACGCTCAAGCCTAAACGACTTTCGTGGCGCACAGTTGAAAACGTCATTGGGTACCGCAAGCCGCACGTCACCAGCTTGGACGTTTCTCGTCTTCGTCAGGGTATGGATGCGGGCCCCTTGACCTGTTCCTCCAAGCGGATCTTCACCACCATTCTCTAGCCATTCAAAGAACGGCGCCTGAGTGCGGAACGCCAGATTAAACGCGGGAAGCTTCTCTGGCTTAACTACAGGCCCAAAACGCACACCCTCCCTCTCCGTTTGGGTTAAACCGTCGGCGTGGCTCCGGCCGGGAGTTGGAGACGTCGAGGGCTCAGTCTCAAGCGGCTGGGAGGGTATTGGGGCATCCTTCAGAGGGTAAGACACATCGCTTTCCAGTGGCTCTGTAGATGGAAGCGAGTGCGAAGGGGGCTGAACGTTTTCATTCTCAGGGTACACAATGTGTGTGCGGATGCTTGAGGAACGTGTGGCGGGATCGTTCATAACGAAACTAGATGTAGATGGGATCGTAGTTGCCCCGGAAAAGTTTGGGTCGGCAGGGCAAGATGAGTTTGGAGCGGATGCCAGTGTTGGGAGCTGAACACCAGTGAAGGCTTCAGTGAGATAAGCAGCGGATTTGAAGATTTCGTCGGTGCTGGAGGTCAGAAAAGTATCGTCAGCAATCGCTAGATACGTCGAGGCGCATACATTGCTGCTAGACCTCTCGGCGCGACTTACATTAATGAGATGAACGCGGGTGTTCCGCTAGTATCATCGTACTTGGTTTCCGGGCTACGCCAGGTCAGATCTGGATCAAAGAAGCACCCGAGGAAAACACAGACTTTGAGAACACGGCCTTGACACTCTTTCCGGTGTCGAGAAGGCTTGCTACCCTGTTGAGTGCAAAGGTGTCTGGAGCCGTCTCCCGGAAGATGTGATGTGTCGAGAGCAATCTGAGGGCGTGAACTGCCCCGAGATGTGCGTCTGAATTCGTATGGAAGTTTGATTCGTTGTAAACTTACCTAGATCATTAGGATTGATATAATTGAAACCCGCGTAAGAGCATATTACATTCGTGATGTCGGCGATATGTAAGCCTTCTTGAGAAGAAATAAATTGATGGCGCGAAGACCCACGTAGCGGCATGGCCAATTCAGTACCACAATGCTGGACACGGTAAAGGGGAAGCATACCGGTTACTTTGTGTGATGGGAATCCAGGCGTCAGCTCCGCTCCGAGCATTGGCGACCGAACTTCAATTTCAATGGGGTCGCGTGTCAACGCAGTCGAAATTGGTCCATTGGGTCCAGCATCTGATTCTGACCTGGCAGCAGAGAGAGGAACCGCGGCTTCTTGTCGACTGGCGAGACCATTCTGGCTGTCCTCATGAGCTTCGCGAAGAATTTCCGCAACGTGAAGGTGTTCAACAAGGCGCATACATGCTGGAAGACTGTACTAACGCACGGTGGTTAGGACAATGCAGCGCGCATATAAGCACCGGAATTGAGAACACATGTCAGCGCCAAAAAGGACGACATAAATATGAAAGTACACACGCTCATTATTGCATCGCAAAGAGACGAAAATGGCTTGTTGACGATATTCGACATTTGACCACACGCGGCGACGATCCTAGAAGCAGCTGCAACTGCATCTGGGTGAAGTGAGAGCTGCTCGGTCTGTGAATTGGAGACCAGGGGTAGGTCCGGAGAAGGGTAGTCCACAAACGGGCCCCCCGCATCGGTGTATGGGGGGGAACGCAAGGTAGAAGGAAATGTTGCGGAAAGGGGGGTAGGAGGGAAAGAAGCAGGCGGAGTGGCGGGGAACGGCGACGTATCTGAAGAGGGATCTGGGAAACATGGGTGGACGGGGGAGGAGCAGTGCGAGGGAGGAGAGGAAGGGATCTCGGGCAAGGCAAAGACGCGCTGGATGTCATCCAAGGCATCGGAGATCACGAGCTGGAGGGCTCTGAGGGTCGCGAAGGTCGACGTCGGGGGTGCCATGAGCGGCGTGTGACGACAAGGAAGGGAGAAGAAAGTAACGTTAGCGGAGAGAGGCTTTAAAAGTTTGTGCGCTCACGTCATCCTCCAGTCCTTGACGCGGGATCGTCTACACCCTCGAAATAGTCACATGGTTTTCCGGATGCACCCACCGTGACATTCAGAACCCCACCGATCCAACGAACGGTGGCACGATCCGGCCATATCGTACTAGTAGAGGGCAGTCCCACTACGTGATTTAATTGCACCTACCTCCGCGACACGACACCCAAGGCTTGTATTTTCACTATATGCGTGGGTGCTGTGATTGGCTCGGGCTCAACATGAGAAGCCTTCGAGCCACCAAAGAAGGTGACGATCTTGACAGGACAAGGAACGAACCGCAGTCGAACAAGCATGACGTGCCGCAAACTCTGCCGGCAAAGTCCGAGGGGTCAACCCGACAACACTTTTGCTTTCCGGCACGTCCGGTGATCCAGAACACTCGGAATGTCGCCGACAGCAACGACAAAAGATCAGTGATTCCAGTGTCAGTGTCATGTAACTCGACGCGATCGAGTGTGAGGTCACGTGCTACAGAAATCAGCACCAGGAAAATACTGTCCTGGATATTCATTCCACACTACGATGCCAGCCGTTCAGAAGGGCACAAAGAAAAGACCTGCGCCGTCTCAAGGTGGCCCAAAGGCTAAGAAGGCTCACATCTCAAAACAGGCGACATCGAGGCATGGCAATGAAACCGTCAAGAAGCGGAGGCAGCCCGTGACACACCCGGTAGATGAGTTAAAAGAGCAAGACTCTGATGAAGAGTCGGAGGGCCCAGACGAGAGCGCGGACGAGAGATCCGCCGAGGATGAGATGGACGTGGACAATGGGTTGTCAAAAGATCCAAACGGTCCGCCCTTCAGTGCACTTGCAGTATCATCTAATGCGCAGCATCGATTAGCCGCGAAGGAATCACATAAAGCTCAGCGCGTGTTACAAGATCAACGAAAAGCCGCAAGGCCGCACTCTCAACTGATCGCCAACGCAAAACGCGTCTGGTCTCTGGCTCGTCAGAAAAATATATCCCCAACGGAACGCCGCAAGCACGTTCAGGACCTCCTGGACATCGTGACTGGAAAAGTGAAGGACATTGTACTCAAACACGACGCCAGCAGGATCATACAGACTATCGTCAAGTATGGGGGTCAGAAGGAAAGGGACCAGGTCGCCGGAGAGCTCAAGGGTCACTATAGGGAACTGGCTCAGAGCAAGTATTCCAAAGTACGTGTTCCTATTGATATATTACCGTCGTATTCAAACTCTTAATCCGCCTCCAAGTTTCTGGTTACGAAACTTATCAGATTTTGTCCAGCCCACCGCGCTTCGATTCTGCTAGAGTTCCAGTCGCATGTTCTCAAACTCCTGCTACATCGAGAGGCTTCAAGTGTCCTCGCCGACGCATTTGAGCTCTATGCGAACGCTTACGAGCGCTCGATTTTGCTGACAGATTTCTATGGGAGGGAGGCTATACTCTTTTCCACTAATCGGGGAACGCCTCAAGATATAGAAAGCGCGAAAAAGGGTTTCCGCGGGCTGTTTGACGGAGTCGAGGGTGACAGGCGCAAGCGCTTACTCGCTGCTCTAAAGGAAAACTTAACGACAATGTAGGTACAATAGTCGTCGCTCGAGCGCTTGGATCCTAACACTATATAGATTCAACAATCCTGACAAGGGAGCTATTACGCATGCCATCGTGCATCGCGCGTTGTGGGAGCTCCTTACTGCGGTCGATAGCATCGAAGAAGAATCAGACAAGGACAAACTACGCAGAGAAATCTTCGAAAGGTTCATTTCGAGCATACATTGGTCCTCCAGCATTCTAACAGTAATGCAAGTTGCCAAGACGTTCTAGCCGAGATGATCCACACCAAAGATGGCAGCAGGGCCGTCCGGGAATTCATCGCGTATGGGACGGCAAAGGTTAGATTTCTAGTATTATACATTTTCTTGGAAATCATAGTATTTCAGGACCGGAAACATATCATAAAAGTGATAAAGCCCCATGTCGAACGAATGTGTGCCGATGACGAAGCTCAACTAGTGCTATTTACAGCACTCGATGTTATTGAGTACGCTTTCTGTTCCATTTCCATTCGCATTTCGTTGAAACAACTCACCAGCGACACCAAACTCACCGCGAAAACTCTTGTATCTGACATTATATCCCATGCCTCCTCGCTCGCAACGAGTCCCCAAGGCAGACGTTCCCTTTTCCATCTCATAGTGCCACGCTCACGAAGGCACTTCACTCCCGCACAAATTGCTATGATAGCGGAAACAGACGGCACACGCGCGAAGACAAGTAAAAAAGACTCTGTGGTCAGAGAGACGGAAATACGGAAAGCAGCCAGCGAAGGTCTTCTCCAGTTCGTGGTGGAAAATGGCGCAGAGACAGCAAGAGATACCGGCGGAAGTTTGCTCGTGCAGGAGATCATGCTGTATGCCGAAGGAGGTCAAGCTTCTTCCTGCATCGTAAACGCGGGATCCTGACATTCCTAATCCTGCAGACAAGTCACCTGCGATGAAAGCCCTCACCGGGGCTCTCGCATCCCCTTACCCGTCGGAGGATCCTGCCCGACCGCATCCGATTGATCTCCCTCATACTTCTCGCATGTACAAAACTCTTTTGCAGGGTGGTCATTTCTCTCACTCGGAACGATCTGTTGCACGTTCGTCCGCGTTCTCACCGTCGGAATTCGCGTCGGTGTTTCTCTCGATAGCTGGGAGGGATACGACGATCGCGATCGCCCAGGGCGATGGCGCCTTCGTCGTCGCCGAGCTCTTGGAGCGGATACACCAAGAGGGCAGCGACGCGCAAAAGACACAAGTCAGAGGCTGGTTCGACGATTCTTTCGTGGCTCGGATGCAGGATAGCGAGGTCAAGGGCAAGAACGTCCTATTAGAGAAGATCAAGGCTCTATTGTAGGTTGAGCACCGAGGTCAGTTCTATATCAAAAGCCCCGCTACAGTGCGCGGCATACGAACCAGTTTATTTGTAAACCATGCCGAGGAACGGTCAAGAAGCTGTTCATCGATCACGAAAATGCTCGATCATGCGATCGTAAATTGCCAATGATCACGATCGCAGACCCTGACGTTGACCTTATAGTCACCGTTAAACTGGCACTGAGTTGACCCCAACTTTCAGGGGAATTCACTGCTCCGTGAATCACTAAGCAAAGAAGCTATCACCCAAAGTGACATGTATCCGACATCGGGATCATAGATTGCGTGTATGATTCGTATATGATTTGCTCGAGTCTTCTTTCGCCCAGTCGTGACTGCTGATGGAACTCTTTCTCTGGGTCTCCGACCGCCTCGCACGGTTGGGCGCTGGGTCACTGGGATCATGAGTCAGTCATGGGCATTTACACTGGCAGTGGAGCTCGTAGACGCCTTCTACCATCTGATAGATCACCTCATTCTGCAGGAGAAATTCCTGTTGAGGACTGAAAAGCCGCCAGATATACGCCTCACAAAACAGAGTCGTGCCTGGACCGTTCCGCACGGAGATTCCTACACAATATTAGACGGTGGTGTCCGTGCGCGCCGCATGCGCACAGCGGCCCCGGCGGCGGCGCAGATCGATCCTGATTCCACGGGAGAAGCTTCGAGTAAAGTAACACTTTTGATCATCACATCGGGCGATGTCGATAGAGATGTTGATATTCCCTTCCACCTTCCTCTTCACAGAAGTCTGCCGTTTGGTAAACTTTCTTTGGTTGACCATAGCCAGGCTGCAGACTACTCGGTACACAGAATGGCTGGAAAGTTGAGATCGTCAACACGTTTGAGTTGGCAGTAGAGGATGGTCAATGTGCGCAATCTGTTCTTGGGGCATTCTCGGCCTCACATGTCGGTCTAGATAACTTACGGACAGTACTGAACCTTTCTAGACCTTGCTAATACTGTAGCCCTTATGGTTAACCCGTCCCCTTACCGAGTCAAACGACCCGACCGTCGGAACGTGCTTACTTATCTACATAGTACACCATGGGTGTTTCAGACGAATCTGACAGCCGGCGGAGTAGTCTCAGTTGACCAAGCCGTGCTGCGCGGCGCTTTCAATGCCAACCTCGCCATCTGTCCTCACTCTCAGTATGCGCTAGATTTCCGCTCTCGCCTCCAGTTTCTTGTTCGTTCCTATAGTTCTCGCAGAAGGCTATGACCCGAGAAGCACCAGCCCCGATCCCTTAACAGTGTCAAGAAAAATATCAACGACGCCTCCGTTGACCAAGTCCCCTGGGCTGGCCTGCTTCCCTTGGGGGCAACGAGGCGTGTCTTTTCCGCACCGTGTGTTGCTTGATCTCATCCTGCCTTGAACCAACAGGGAGGTTACACCGCTATCATCGGAAATTTCCCCGTTCCCCTCGCTTGGGGTGACGATAGCCGAGGTGTCCCTGTCACCATGGGTCGGTATCGGCACGCAGTGTCCTGATAGTAACATTAGTTTCACGGTTGGCATCGATGTATTGTCAAGCAAGAATTATCTGGTCTCTTACGTGGGTAAAGCGACGTTTAAATCATGACATCCAGTCACTGATCTCACTCACCCTTTTTCTTGTATGTCTATGTAGGTTGGGCCAAGTAGGGTACCCTGGCCAAGTCGCCACCAAAGTTTGACGTCGGCACCGGAGACTTTATGCGAGCCAGCGTCACTGTGTATTCCGCCACGACCGGTTCTGCCTCGCTCGAAAATCTCTTCACTGGCAAGATCTGATGGCAGTCTTTCACTGCGGAAGAACATGCGGTCTGCCAGCAGAGTGCAGAGTGGGCTGTGACAGCGTTGGCGGATCATTCCACCAACTTGAGTGCCATGCCTGTCCCCAAGTTCAGCACAGTGACCTTTGTGAACACCACGGCCAAGACTGCTCGTGGGGCCTCCGTGATGGCAGGTGGGGCGAACATGAATAACATCAAGTATAACAACACGATGTTGACCACTGCCATGGCTGACGAAAACATCGTCGTCGTCACATGTGAGATGTACTAGGAAGGCGAACAGACGGTGAAGAAGATTATTTCAACTTGATACTACGAGTCTTTCTTTAGAAGGCAAGTTCTTATCCCCCACTGGTGGACATTTCCTCTTTTTAACGGTCTGTGAGATACAACATGGTTGAGGAGCACGGTGATGGCTGCTCATACGCTTGAATGTCTGCGTCTCGCTCATTGGATCTCACATCAAGGCAAGATAATAAATAATATTTGCGCAAGGCACAGAGAGGAAATATACAAAAGACATACGCGCAAAACGACCATCATGATTTTACCTCATTGGCCTAATACCCAAACAACCATCGTCTCTTCCACATTCCTGCCCTACTCATGCACATGTTGGATTGTGATGTTAGATTCCTTTGTTTTGACAGAGGTTTCAACTTTGGCGTTTCGGTTAAGCTCAAATGTCCTGGCCCCCTCCGCCTCGTAGTTCTTCCGGCCTGAGGGACCGCAGGCGTTGGCATTCATAATGGTCAGCTTGTCAAAGGGAAAGGTGAGGTTTCTCCAGTGGCGAAGCTCAACGCCCCACACTACTTGCTGTCCCAGGAGCGACGAAGTAGAATCTACTAGTGGAAGCACATCGTCGTGGCCACTGTTGATATTTTTGATAAGGACGTTACTGGATGTGGCATTGAGCACAGTGATACTGATTCTGACGACATCGTTAGGCGCGATGATAACGCTGGAGTTGTACAGGTCCGAATTTCCCATATAGCACCACGCTTACACGAACAGGGTAAGTGAGGCATATTGCAGATGGTTCAATGTCACTCTACCTTGGCAAGTGGTCTTACTGTTATCGGTTACGATGTCGATTGCAGCCCAAAGAATAGCATCATCGTTTATGTCGCCGATAGAAACAAACAAAGAGTAACCAGGTTGAGCCGATTTGGGGACCTTGAACGTGGCAGTGGCAAAGGTGAAACCTCCCTTGTCGGAACAAAGCAGGATGAGAACTTGAAGCGGGACACAGTCCAGAAGAAACTCACGTCAGGCTTTTCCCAGTAAGCACCAGTTTGCGTGTTACTGTAGAGGACTCCATCGGTGTTGTTGTTAAAGGCTCCAGGGATCCAGAATTGGTCCCTCTTGCGGAGAGGGCCGGAGAGAGCTGCGGAAACGAACAAGAAAATGAAGGTGAGGGCGGAATTCGAGCGCATAACGAGACTCTGAATGACGTCCGACAGATGGGCCTGGCATCAAAAGCACCGTACGACCCCGCATTTTTATACGTTCTGCGGACTGCTGATGCGTTTCATATCTACATGACATTGACATCGTGGAGGTGAGGTGAGGTGAGATTGAAAGTGTGGAGCTGTCGCGTCGCTTAGAGCCTGTACGGAAACCAACGGTAACTGTGGGTGGAGTCACGTGAACCTTTGGCGATTCGGCATGAAACCGGCTCTAGCTGTCGGAGATTGATATGCTTATCTGTCATCGACAGTCGACGATCGCACCATGGATACCCAAGCACGACGCCAAACGTTCCTACGCCATATCCTTAGCATGTTCAATATCGTTTTATGCTCTTTGACCGAGATGCTGTCAACTGGGATCATCCGAAAGGACC
>JBBPNA010000223.1:0-43096 GCA_038090555.1 Boletus subcaerulescens | reverse complement strand
TGAAGGAGTTCCCGAGGTTGTTCAGACGACTCGGCTTGTCAGGGTGACCATCAGGGGTGAGGCGAACGGCATCCCTGTGTGTCGAAATGGCATCCTCGAGATCCCTCAGCTCCCCAAGGCGCTCGAAACGAGTGATGAAGGAGAGACCGAGGTTGTTCAGAAAACCCGGCTTGTCAGGGTGACCATCAGGGGTGGAGTGAACAGCATCCCTGTGTGTCGAAATGGCATCCTCGAGATCCCTCAGCTCCCCGAGGCGCTTGAATCGCCACAACAATGCTACGCCGAGATCCCCTAGTCCTATGCGGTACCCGTCATCCCAAATCGAAACCGATCCGACCAATTTTTGTAAAAGCGTGATTGCTCGCTGAAGGTCAGCTAGATCACCATATCGTTTGAACCGCTCCATCAGTGGGACACTTGAGCTCCATGGGTCCTCGTCTATTAAGCGCGAACTTGAATCCAAGCCCACTGACGATTGCCCACTTGCATGGTCAGGGCCAACTCTACGGCCGGCATATAATTGCAGCATGAAAGACACAGCTCGCTTTTCATGACTGTCAGTGGAGCTGAGCTCCATCGCCTCATGCAGCATTGCCTCAACCCGTGCTCCATTGAATTCGTCCCCCTGTTTCTCACATCGCGCCAAATACACCGCAGCCAACTGAATCAACGTGGATGCGCGGTCAGCGTGACCAACAGGACGTGCGGAAAGTGCTTTGCGGTACAAGCCAAGTGGGGCCTCGAAGGAAGCATTCGTGTCATCGACCTGACAGAGGATGAATTTCGCCATCGCGAGGTTCGACTGAGCGGCCGCACGACAAGGATGGTTCGGCAGACAAGCATTGAGTGCCCGCTCAAACTCTGCAATAGAACGATCCAGGTCTCGTTTTCCCCCGTGCTTCCGGTAATGCGAGAGAGCGCTGTGGCCGTGGTTCGTTGCGTCTTCTAGCACGTTTGGGGCATTTGTGGTTGACTATAGACATAAAATGATCAATTGGCAATGGTGTTGACACAATGTGCCTGCTTACGCAAAGAGGACCGGCGAGCACCCTCGACGCCAATGAATCGCTGCTCTGGTCATTCCGTTCGACAGTTACAACGATGGATGAACACGGGGATACAATGTCCCCATCCTTTGGGGAAAAAATAAACGCTGCCAGGGTGTGAGTACCCGGACGTTGTGCAAAATGTCGTCCCACTCACGGATATGATTTTCACCGCGATCTAATAGTTGTTTCACAGTGATTGTCAACTTTCGCAGCTGTTCACCAGCACCCAACATGGGCTCAAATTCAAAAGATGCATAGACCTCTAGACAAATGGTTGCTGATGGATCTGATGGTCTAGGAACTCTGTAAGCACTAATCCATGTTAACAGAGGAGGAAATCACATCGGCATCAGCCCATTCCATTCAACGACATCATCCTTCACTGACGAACGCTTGTTTTCGGTTCTCCATTCACGGCCACTGTGATGCACAATGGTGTAAAAGCCGGCGGGAAAGCGTCGAAGTCCAAGGGCGACACCTGTCGCTCGAATACCTGGCTCTCATTAAGCAATTTTCGCAACCATGTGAAGATAGGCATTTCGTACTTGTAATAACAGAATGTGCCGAGGTTTCCTCCTTGCATTGAAATTCCTGCCCCGTACATTGGGGGTTAGCGTCAGAAGCATCGGGTGCCTGTATACTGTCCTGCAGGATAGGTCAGTCGGCAAATCAGCAGCCAAGTCTGGAAAGCTCACAGTTGGTGCGCGAGACTGTGACGCTCTTGATTCAAGTCGTGGTCGTCTGTCTCTCGAGCAATCCTCGGCCAGGTTATCTGTCGTCTGCAGGTCAGGTCGTGGTTGTTTCTCTCCGGCGTCCGATTTGTTAGCCATGACTACTTAGCTGGGGGAACGTGAGTTTGAGGAACGCAGCAATGGCCTGGTGTGGTTTTGAGTCCAACCTCGCTTCCAAAGCACGACAATGAACCGAGCCTTCTTCATTTTACCCGTAGGTGACATGCTTCCGAGTGCTGTGGTGATGAAATGACCTCGTCAGCGTTCGGTTTGTTCCGGTGCTCGTCGACTTGCCAAGTTACACGCCACCGTGACCTGCTCCACTTGACTCGTCTACATGTCTCGCACTGACACCACCGCCCTCATTGATTCTGGATACAGCTCCCCACCCTGATCCGTACATGGCCTCGTTCATGTTTGGATCTGCTGCTGTGTTACAGCCACAGGGACGCATCTTGAACACGTTGCCTGTGTCTTTTTCATCGACCCATGGTTGCTCGCCACTCATCTCCCTTGAAAACCGAGATGCGCGTATCGTCAATCCGAGATTCCGAGTACGGATCACTTCGTGCTACATGGTGCCGACGTGTTCCGTGCCACATAGGCAATGCCGCACCGTAACCCTGCTGCTCATCCACCTCCACATTAATACACTCGCACAGGAAACGTGGGTTCTCCGAGAACCGCCTTCGTCCAGTGCAATCATGTATACATTTCGAACCCTGAGCTCATGCACAGGATGCAGGTGATGCGTGGAGAACGAAAATGTCGACTGTTGGGTGGATGTATGCTCCATCCATGTGCCGATCCAAGGGTACCAAACAAGGTTCGAACTGCATTGCGTTATCAGGCGCTGTGTTCATTGACTCACGTCGAACGTCCTAAGCTTCCTCGCCCGCAAACTGCACGTGGCTGACATCCTGTTCGTCTCGGTGGTGCCATAGCACCGGTTGAGCACACTAGTTACTCTTGTGCGACAACTCGTCCTCTGCTCGTCATCATTGCATGTATGGTAGAGAAGGATGTAGAAACGCAAAACAAGGAATAAAATGTTGTATACTACGGCAGACAACTGATGCCTCTTGCCGCAACGCTGCATTTCGTCCCATCACTTCCAAGCAAATCAGTTCGTTTCGATATTAAACATGATCAAGCCAGTACCCGCGTATTTGGCGAGGCATGCACAAGACCATGCTGAGTGGCTTCCATTCTGATGGAAGGAACGAGTCTGAACGTAACATCCTGTAAATAGACTACGCGACCCCAACAGAGGTCTGATTGCAGGTCTATTTAGCTGTGCGCATCGTGATGGTAGAAATGATCGCTTGAGCTCTGCCTTTCGCGTGCGCATGGAGCACTACAGTAGATCAGCACCTCGAGTGAATAACAAAGCAACTGGGAGTAAGTAGGAGCATGATTCTCATGATTTGTGGTAGGTGGGTAATAGCGAATATACACAGAGAAAGGAATAGTACCGGGTACATGATGTCAGAACATGACATCGCTCACTGGCTTCCCGAGGCGCTTGAAACAAGTGACGAAGAAGTTGCCGAAATTGCTTAGACGCCATGACCAGGCCATCGACCACGACTTGGAGACAAACGTGGAGTGACTCGACTGGGGTTTGAATGACAAGCGCGATCAGGGGCGGCGCTGTAGACTTGCAGTCTGACGGCGATTGGTCCTGAGTTCCTGGTCAAGAGGTGTTCGGTAGTGTGGTTGGGCGTGCCAGTGGGTGGTGATGGGTTGATGAGTTTAGGGAGGGTCGAGGGTCGGTCAAAGGCGATAAGTACGGTCCAGTGTAGGATGTCGCCATCGACGAACATCGCCCACTATTCAGGGGTGTGTAGGAATGGAAGCAGCGTACTGGACAGAGGCTATCAGAAGACATGAGCGAGTTTCTGCTGATTCCATCCTATGGACTGCAAGGCAAGGCAGCCTGACACGAACATTTGAATCACGACAAACCTGCAGGAAAACTGATACCGTATCACAGATATTATAATACACTGAAGACGCCGTGACTGAACGAACTCAAAGCTATCAACTTGGCAAAGTGACCAAAGGGTAAAAACGCGCTGCTTTACTTGGTGGGCAACAGGCCAGGCGCCCGTCAAGATATCAGGCCTTCAGGCACCAGCTCTGGCCAACGGACAACTCGGGAGCCACGTACAATGGCATATTCAAAATACCCTTGCTGCCCGCCCTCGCTCTCAATTCACATCTTCTGGTAAGACATTCACTTCGCTATGGCGCTTTCGGCACTCAGTTCTTCCCATTCGTTTACTTCAACGCCTCGGGATGCTGTCGGGTACAGCACTTCCACCAGCGCGAGCACGGAGCGTTTTCTGCATATCACGGGTGAAGTGGTACGTTGTATGATCCTCGCTGGTACACCCTCATCTCACCACTCGGAAGACTAATCCAGTACTTCTTGGTATGCATGTGCCGTTGCTCTCTTCAACGACGAGTCTTATTCGCCTTTCTAGAGAATTTCATCGTAGAACATCCCATGGTGCATTCTGCAATTATCTTTGGACATGCAAGATACAACGCAGGCGTTCTTATTCAACTGGGGGATGGCCACAAGATTGATACGAGTGATGCAAAGCAAGTAGGATGAGACGAGAAACAAGCTTCAGTAAGTCCGGTTTATGTTACTCGAGAGCTTAATCTCACAGACCCATAAAGACACGTCATTGAACGCGTGAACATGTTCGCGCCCCAACACGCTCGAGTTCAGAAAGAGGTTTGATTCATGCTCTTCCGAGCCATTCCAAGATACCAATTACATTTTCTCTAGATGATTCTCTTCGCTGCGCTCACGAAACCATTCATATATACCCATCTCAACCCAGCCCGGGTAAACAGAAGTGATACCCTAGCCCAATACAACGACGAAATCAATGCACTCTACAAATACCGTAGCCCGAGCTGCATCCATAGCAATGAAACCATCCAAGGTTTGGAGTCCCAAGAACTCCTTAACTTATGTGCGGGGAATCATAGTTGCCGTATTGGGCAGGAAGCTCGATGACGATGCCGACTTGTTCGACTACGGGATAGATAGGTATGCGTTTCTCAGTCGCTGACCATGACCCTGCAGACCATTTACCTTTTCTCCGCAGTCTACAAGCAACACGCATCCGGTTAATACTTTTTCACGCCCTTCAGAGCACCGCGAAAACCGACACCCGAAGGCTCTCAGGAAACATCGTTTACCAATACCCCACCATCGCTGGTCTCGCCACTTTTGCAGCTCGTACCGCACTAGCATGTTTCCGTCATAGAACCGAGTCGAGTCTAACGCGTTGTCTTGAGATGACCAAGATGGTCCAGTCTCACACCCTAAACTTTCCAGTACACTGGCCTTCGATGCAGTCACCTCATGATGACGTTGTCTTGATCACTGGCACGACGGGCCTCCTTGGCTCCAATCTACTAGCGCAGTTCTTGCAGAATCCGAAGGTCACACGCGTCTATGCTCTCAATCGCAGGAAGAGCAGACCAGGTTCTAGTGTGGAGAGACAAGCAGCGTTACTACAAGCGTCTGGATTGGACACCGCTCTGGCTCGTCATCCGAAACTGACGTTCCTCGAGGCAGACGCGAGTCGAGACCACCTTGGTTTATCCCAACAACTATACGAACAGGTACTTTGAACAGACTTCAGGTACATGTCTTGGTAGACTGACGGCTGGGTTGTAGCTTCTCCCCTCCGTAACCCACATCGTGCATAACGCATGGTTATCTACGTCCGATGATCAGCTACCGCTTAGTATCTTTGATGGCAGTTTTCGCATGCTGCGCAACCTCGTCGATTTCGCCCTTTCCAGCCCCCTTCCAGCCCCACCCCGCCTGTTATTCATAGGGTCGACAGACACACTCCGAGGTGCATCTGAGGGCTCCCCAGGAGGAGCAGAAGGCGCAGCTGCCCCCGAAGGACCGGTCGGCGCATGCGATGCAGCTGGCGGCGCATATGGCGAGTCAAAGTGGGTAGGCGAACAGATCCTCGCAGTCGCCGCCTCCGAAACCCCTCTCCGGCCGATCATCATCCGGGTAGGTCCACTCTGCGGCGCATCCAATGGGCGCTGGCGCGAAGAAGCCCATTTTCCAATGATCGTTCACCTCGGTGTCACATTAGGGGCACTTCCCAAAATCGACGAGGTACGTGTCTCTACTCTCATGGATCGTGCGTACCCTCTGGTGACTCTTTACATACAGGTCGTCCACTGGATGCCAGTACACACCGCAGCCCAAGCCATCGCCGAGATGCGCAACGCCCAGTCAACCCATCTCCACGTCACCCACCCCCTCCCTGTCTCCACCCTCGTCCTCCTGCGCACCATCAGCGACCACCTTCACCTCCCACTCGTCCCCCTCGCCGAATGGACCGCCAGCCTCGAGACGCACGTGCACACGGCGCCGCTCCCCGCGTCGTCCTTGAAACTCGAGGACCCGGCGCTGACGCTCCTGCGGCACCTCCGCACACACGCGCACGAGCCGACGCGCATCTTTGGGTTCGACCACGCCAGGATCGCATCCGACAAGGCGTGGCACGCTTCGCCGACGTTGCAAGGCGGCGCGAGAGCACTGGGACACGAGGACGTAGGACGATGGCTGCAGCACTGGCAGGCATGGGGCATATGATGCCTTGACGTTTTGACTGAACACACTTGTGCTGGGACACGCGTGGTGATCATGGGTATGTACCTCGCTAGAACGCTTTGCTGTATTACGTGTCTCTTGCGCGCAAGATGAATTTTTAGGATAACACGCTAATAATAATATGAACCTTTGACCCTCGTTCATATCACGTTCGTTTCGTTCACCTGGATGATCGACGCGATGGCACGTCATGACGGAAGCGGCGGCCCCTTGGACCTGGTGAGCAGGTTCGTTTTTCGTAGCTTCATCTATTACTGGCGGTAACTCGCCGGACCGTCGTGCCGGTACCAACCGCGAACCCATTGGAGGACTTTGGTGAATCGGTGATGATCAGACCCATTGAATACTTACGCGATACAAACAGCCCGTCAAAACTCGAGCTTGAACTCTAGTGATACACTACAAATCAATCCTGACACAGAGAAACAAAAAACGTCCCCCCCCCACCTCACAAAGCCATCGTAATCCCCATCAACACCGGCCAAATCACAAACACGAACCGAAATTTGAGCTTCTCCACATCCACGCCCCGCCGCCCCGCACTCGCCGCGCGTTGTCCCTCGGATACACCGCCCCCAGGAAGCGTTCCCAACGGTGGCGGGACCCCCGAGGGCGTCATCGATCCGGATCGGTCGCTTGCACTCGTATTCGTCGTACTCGTCGTCGTCGTGATCGTAGTTCCGGTGGAAACAGCGTCCGTGGCCGTAGGCACCGTCTTAAACCCAGATCCCGCCCAAGTACCGGTACCGGAAGTGTTGGTCCCACTCGGCGTCGCCAGCGCTACAGCGCCGCTCCCCATACCCGCACTCGCGCCCGCACCTGCACTCGCACCCATGCCCGTGCCCGTGCCCGATCCCGTCGTCGTATTCGCAGGTATCACCGCAAAGTCAGCCGAATAAACCACCACGTCGATGGGCTTGCTCGTCGTAAACCGAAGCGTACTGCACATACGGCCCACCAACACGTACAGTCAGCACACCCCATCAACAAAGAAACAACGCAACAGTCAGCAAGATCTCGCATCTCATTCATCGAGATGCTATCTCGGTTTGGTGGCACATATGCCGTTCAACACTGCCATCCCGCCTGGTTCTCGTGCTTCCTCGGTCACGGTCACGCAAAGCAGCGCCCGTGCCCTAGATCTCGATTGGTCCGAGGAGACGCGTCCACGAGCACCCACGATACAGACGGACATGATGCATCGTGCAATCAATCTTGACAGACCACAGCCAATGCAAAGCAAAAGGCAAAATGTGACAGGGGAGAAGGGGTCGAGACAAACAGGTACCCTTCCCTCAACGCGTACCGAGGAGACAACCGTACCTACCCGCACCAACCCCAAAAGGCAACACAGACACGGAAAACGACACACTCACTACTTGGACCGCTGCTTCAACACCCACCCTGGCACCGTCACTTGACGCGTCTTCGTGGTCGGATCCACGTTCGAAGCCAGTTGGACGAGGTACGTCTATTATTACCGGTATCGCGATGGTAATATAGACATTATTGCATAGACGCGCGTTTCAGGCGACCAATAAGGAGCAGAGAGAAGCAAGGTCAGCTTCGTCGTGCACATGATCTACTGCGGAGAACGGCATTGCTTACGTCCGTGTCGCACCACAGCGAGATGTCCAACGGACCCATCTCGCTCAGGACTGGGTACTTCCAATCCTCGATCCAGCTCACGAGCATGGGTTGATCCGCCGACCAGACTGTCGCTTGGACGGGTTGAGTCGGATAAACTGAGGCGGAGACGAGTGGGAGATAGGCGCCGATGAGGAGGGTATATAATATGTGGAACATGGCGTGATCGTTCTTTTTTTCTTCTATGAAATGGAGAGGTTAGAGAGAGATGATACAGACCCGCTGCAGAGATGAAAAACGGTGGGCGAGACGAATTCTAGGGTCGCAGACGGTGTGATCCAAAACAAGAGCTCAGAGGATGCGCGACGCGACGAGTCACGTGGAGAGAAAATCAACATGATATTGAGGATATCGTTCGTAATCGTGATCCAGCTACTAAGGGGCGAAAACAGTAAAGGAGAGGAATACAAGTGAATAAGCTACAACCCCTTCTTTCTAGAGTACCGTCAGATAACAGAGAAAAAGCCAAGGATGATACGTCGCAAACATTCGTGAGAAAAATGAAGGGCTGAGTCCCAAGTGCCAAATCATCAACAGCGCGTTGGATTCTCCCAAGTCCAGGCCACAACCGACCACAGATACCGATTCGATGTTTCACATTTCACATCAACCGTTCCCTGACTTGCACGGCTCGGAGCCATATTTCACCCGGACGGCTGGCCCCAGTCTGTCAGCTCGCATGCCACATACATCAAACGCAACACATACCTTTTTTCGCGCAAGATCCGCCATACCCGCCTATTCTCCTTTTCTTTTTCGTTCCGGATCTTGGTGGTAAAGCTCTCCGCTCTAGGCGGGAACACACCAGGCCCGCAGCGCGCTTGAAGATCTACAAGCCCTTCGTTCGTCCCTTCCGACTCGAGGACCACGGTACCGTACCAGCCGGAATCGATATACAATCCTTCAACACCGGGAATGGGAACGCGGAAGTCGCGCAGACGAGGCTGGGCCTGTCCTTGCGAAGAGGGAACAGGAGGGCGAATAGTAAACGTAGATCGGTGTACCCAACGAACGACGTCGTGAAGCGCGCCATGTGGACTGTAGTCAAGCATCAGCATGGATCTTACGATGGCACAGAGCTATACGCACGTTTCCGTTCGAGCTCGGTCCTGCAACAATTGCAGGTTGGTTGCAATCTCGCGCCCCCACGGACTTACGTCAATGTAACCGATAGGATTACAGTGGGGATTGTGCGTTGCAGAACCACCGATACGGATAACCCGATGGAAGTATGAAGGAGAAAACGCCAAGCTGTGGAAGTACGGCGACAGTTCACCCATGCGTGAGTACCTGTAGTCTAGATCCTGCAAATGCCGAGTGTCGGTAGCCGGTTACAACATGGTTCCGAGGAGAAACTTACCACCAGATAGCTCCCGTCCCACATCAATCGACCGAGATTTCCTTCGTCTCCGACAGCAACGTCCCAGACGATATCGCCCACCCGGAGAAGCTTGAGAACACCGGACCGTTTCAATTCCGTTTCGCATTCCACGACACTCGCATCAGACAACCAATCTCCCTCAGGAGAAGGTACAAAGACTCTCAAGACCGGGGCTCGACCAGGTCGATAGAGGGGCGATCTGAATTTAGGAACCCTTGACAAGGTACTTGGGTTTTGTTCGCTCTTCCCATGAGAATGGTTACGCGAGTGAGAGTAGGAAGATGTCGGGGAAGGCGCCCGGCTTGATACGCTGTGCTGACGGGTGCCTGGACGCGATGTATTCGTGGTCTGGCTCAGTTCAGCCGCCCTTTGCATCTTGAGGTACTTGGTCTCGGATTCAGCTTGAGCACGGAGACGGAGGACGACCCGGTTGTAAGACCGCGTGGTGAGCGCCAATGCAAGGATATCCGGTGCATCTGAGATCGTCGGGGGTCGCAAGTATGCAACGGAAAGCCGAGCATACTCATGTGACGGCATCGCTACACCTCGTAGATAGTTGTGAAGATCCTACGAATCATGTCAATAGATGTCAACACAGCGTCGGTGTTGAACTTGCCTTCAACGATAACGCAAGTGGCTCTGCCCATTCATAGTCCCATTTGGAATACCCAACCGTACTCAGGTGACGCTCCAGGACGAATTCACGCAGAATTCTGCTCTGGAACAAGTCTTGGACTTGCTTGTTCGCGCTGTAGAGTGGAAGCCATTCGGAATAGGACAAGTACGACAGAAGCAATGGAAGAAGATTCGCGTCCGATAAGAAGGCCATAATGGGGAAATACGTCGGAGGAGGAGGAATTGGTTCACGGGGTTGCTCCTCTACCTCCTCAACCAGTTGCTTTGCAATTATATCTGCGACAGCTGGCGGCGGGGCTTTCTCCAACCACTGACCACGGCGTTGCTGACGTGCAGACTTGTAATCGTCAGGAGTAACCGGTGTCGGTGGGAGCATTTCTGGGGTGGAAGGCGGGGGTGTACTAGGTGGCATGGGAGCGTCAGTGGTGGATGGTGTCTTTGGAGCCAGAGAAGAAGAGTTTGGCGTCTTGACATGGCCATCTTCACTTGAAGATATATACTCTTTACTCGTACGCGGACCATTGTCCCCGGAAGACGACCGGGTCCTCGGCTTCAACATTTTCACGCCTTCAACTCTCGCAAAGGGGTCATCATCTAGGAGCAAAGGATCACCCGGTTCAGGAAGAACCGGATGGCAAGAAGTGCCTGGCTTCTGAGGGGTAGTAGGACGTGCCTTTGTCAGGACGCGAGGTCGGGCGTGCTCAGAACCTGCATCGCCCCTGCTGACGGCAGAAGGCGTGCGCTCTACCCCCACACGCAAGCTACTCTTGCTTGACTTGTGGTTCAGAGGTAGGGGCTCGGTTTGACTGACAACGCGATCGTGGGAACGCAGATCAACGGGAGGCACGCCGCGGACTATGGAGCTATTGGGCCATGAGGGAGGAGAATGCTCGAGAGACACGTATTCGACGGGCGGAGAAGGATAAGAATTCTGTACATTCATGTTCCTATTGGCTGGGGAGGTCTTGGGGTTCTTGCTGACTGGACCAGAGGGCTGCTGCGCAGGTGACATGGCAGTAAAAATGAGTGGTCCTCTGCGCATTGGAGCGGCGTCTGGGTTTCCTGAGCGAAGCATGTCATACAACATTGGGGTTCGTGCGTGGGGTTCTGCGTGCCACGTAGAAGATGGTAAACTAGAAAGCGAGGTCTGACGCGCAAGTGTTCGGACACGGTCAGGGTAACTGGTGGGCGGGACGGAGGGATGAGTGGGAGAGCGATGTACTCGAGCGGGGAGGCCGGAGGAGGTGGAAGGACGTGAAGTGAGTGACGTGTGGTGGTCGACGAAAGGACGGGCAGGGCCATTGCAAGCCTGTCGGTTTATAACGGGTTAGCTCATAAAACATCATGTAATGTTCGAGATCGATTACGGACGGGATGCGAATTACTCACGGGATCTAAGCGCCCGGCTGGGTGCGTTCTCGTTCTGACATCAATTACCTAATACAAAAGAGAGGGTCAGTGCGAGTCGAAGCAAACAGGGACAAACACGAGCGCGCAAAAGACGTCAACAGATCGTTTGCACAAGCATGTACGCGACAGCCGGATAGCAAGGACCATCGGCTAGTGTTTTTTAGTGCGCCGGGAGGATAATCACCGAGCTCCACTGTTCGCACTAGCGACGCCGGTCGCAGTGAACCCGGAGATGGGGGTTATGAAAAGCTACCTAATCTATCCGGTAAAGGAGGGCATGTCTCACCTCAGCAGCGGGGGACAGCGAGCTGGCTGACGTAGATGTGCCATACGATCCGTTGGTTCTCCGGGTGGCATCGGTGTGGTGACTACTAGAAGAAATACTGGAACTCGATGCAGGCTTCTGTGGCGCGGTGTGATGGCGGTGGACGTTGGACGAGGGGGGACGTTGTATGACCATTTGGGAGTTTTGGGAAGGAAGTGCGGGAGAAGTGTGATGCCGTATGGGTGGGGGATATGAACGAACTTGATTGACGACTGAGGTCACATTGGCTGCAGATAAGGATTCTTCGAAGTCGAAGTTGGGTGCAGGGGGCATTTGTCCGCGAACCACGGCGGGAGAGCTCGAGGAGTGGGCGGGTGATGAAGAGGGGGGACTTGGTTGTTTTTGTTTTTGTGTGAGACGTTGGTTGTCAAGGATTTGGGTTTTCGGACGGGCTGCCTGTGGGCGAGTTTGGACCTGTCGCGGACTCTGTACCGTAGCAACGGGGAGCGGAAGAGAAAGTACAGTAGTGTTACAGATGTTCGGTACATCTACGGAAGCGTTGCTAGCTAGATGGGACATGGAAGTTAGACGGCATCCCATGGTGGGGTCGAAACAACGGACCCGGTAGTCGAGCGAGAGGCGTATTCTGGACGGCCGGTGCTGGATGGCTATCGGCATCGGTATATACTGACCACGGGTCCCAGTCATCACCCAGAAGCGTTTCGGGTGCTGGGGCGGGGAGGGCAAGGACGGGCGGGGATGCGGCGGGAGGGAGCGGAGGGGGCGAGTTCGGGTCGGGATCTGCGAAAGCGGTTGAGAAGTGGATTGGGGGGAGGAAAGGGGGTGCATCGGAGGAGGGCCTTTCGGGTGCAGGGGTGAGATTGACGGGTTTTGGATCGTGAAGGGTGAGTTTTCTCGACAAGGTAGCTTTCTTGCGCAAGAAACCGGCCATTGCGTGCTACGTGGGGGAGAGATGGGGAAGTGGGGGGGAGAAAAGGGGAAGGGGGAAAAGGGATGAATGGAGGTAATTAAAAGAATGGCGCGAACAATCCTGTTGTTCGTTTGCGAGGTCGCCGTTTGGCTATTGATGAAGATACAGTAATGAGCCCATTCCGACGACATAATAATCTACTTAGCGGCGATCTTCAAAGCCCCTGCCATTTGCGGTCCTCTTCCCACCATCGCCCCCTTGTTCCTCAATACATTCCGTCGTCGCAACTGCCCAGAGTCTGAAACTTGCCAAACACTCGAATTTTTCTCTGCGGGACGAGTCTCGTCATTTCCGTAAAGGGCAGACACGCCGTTGTCGCACACACCTCCGTTCCGTACTGGTGACGCGCCATATGCACATGTTCGCCAACCTTTCCACATACGCGAACGAACACCGTCTTATTCCCACACGGCACGTTGCCAGTATAGTGCGTCTTATTCCCGCCCCATCATTTGCTACTGACGTTAGTCCAACTCGGTAATATCTTGCCATCTTTTCACTTTGAGATCCGAACACCGCTATACTAAATGTCATGTCCGCCATGATCTGTTCCAACATCGGACCCCTCCGACATCTCTTGCCCTTCATCATCGAGCCCGCTCACCTCATCCTTACGACGCCTCTCTTCTTCTTATAATCACACGGCCATCCTCTCAACCGAGCAGTGGCGTCATGCTTCCTGTTCGCCTAACTCCTCCCGCGATTGACTCGACGACAATCTGATCTACTACGCGATCAAACTCTTTTTCGGTCCCCTCGACCACCGTTCGAATGACAGATAGGAGTGGCACCAGCAGATCTTCCACTTTACCCCGCATTAACTTGCCCAATAGCTCAGATGATCCCTTCGCGATCCATCGCGGACTCATCTCGTCGGCCCGCCGTTCATTTTCACCGTTCGGAAGGGCCTTTGCCCAACATGTTCATGAACAATATCTCTTTTCGTAATCACTACAACGATCAACACAGTTCCACTTACGACAACAAGACACCTCCATCGACAATTGATTGATCACGTGTCCATTGGGCAACTTACGCTCGAGCATCCTATTTACGCTTACCGCCTCCTTGGCGACGAGGTACAACTCGCGACTTTGCAACGTAACAGACTGCGCACCTATTACCTCCCTTGACTCATCGCGCCACCGATCTTGTTCTTGTCTCAACCCCCGGACCTCTCGAACACGCTCAAAGACGTACAATCTTACAATCTTGTAGAAATCGCCTCGGAAAACTCTTGTTCTCCTCGCGTGGGACATACATTAGCCTGCCACTGGTCTTGTCCTTTCAGCCAATCCCGGATCGAGGTCATTTACATCGGATCCACTCCTACTTGCCGTCGCTATAGCTCCGGGCGCATATGAATTAACCGTGATTCTTTAACGTCCACAACTGGTGCATTATGGAAGGTGGAAACAATGCGGACCAGAGGATGAATGGATAATCATATTATTGATCGAACGTAACGTAGCAGTGACACAGCAGGACGCAAATAAAAGAAGGATTTAGGCCACTGCCTTCCTGCGACTTACCTGCGCATTGCGCCAGTCTCCACCTCAAACTTCGTTTGCCGAACAGTACGCGATCTGGTTGACCTGCCCCATGTATTCGGTCATCAACTCGTTGTACCTATCTTTTCGGACAGGAACGAGGCACCGACGAGCCAATCTCCGCGTCCCTACTCAACCATCTACTCGGCGACACAAGTATTCGAAACAGAGAAGCATTCCTTCGGCGCTAACTGCAAAGTCGGCATCCTAATGGTTCAAATTGGCTGTGCACCACTATCGTCGCTCCCACAGGGATACCAGGTGGACCAACATACAGTACGCTCCAACAAGGTGCCTGCACGACAGACTTGCATTCGCGGTTGCTTATCATATCTCGCCCCTGGGACGTGCGATCATCGAGCGTTGTCTGTCAGCGTCAGCAACCGATCTCAATGTACCGAGCTCCCAAACGACGATCATCTTCTGGACCCGCGTCTCGTCCGACACCCCTGAGTTGGGATGGAGATGAGATGAGGTATGATGATCAAGTGGTGTAGTAAGATCAACACATATGCCACCCGGGTCCTCTCGACATCCTAACCTCCGTCCCTTGGCAAACTCGGAGGATCGGCGGATCGAGAGTGTCCCTGCGGAATGAGTCAGATGGACGCAGCAGCTTCTAGATTTGTCAGATCATCTTGCTACCATGAGGGTGGTGTTCCAGAGCGTTCGACGACATGCTGCGCGCGTTCACTCCATATGGACATAATACATTTATCGCGTCACTCAAACTCCCCCCCCCCTTGCACGGGGCGTGCCTAGGACTGCGCACCTAGAACCCACGAGACCGCTGACGAGACCTCTAGCATGAGTACTTCGGAGTCGAAATGAGCGCTGTCTCACTCCACTCGTGAGTCGTGGCACTTGAAGCCTTCTTCATATGAACAGCTAACCCGATGACTCTAACTTGCCTCAAGTGCGACGACACTCTAACCCAACTCTATACATGTCATCATTGAGACCCGAGAAGCGGTTTACGACAAGGATCAAGACCATGAACGTGTCAACAACGTTCGAACGTTGCAACCCTGAGCTCGGCGCATCCATCATTGGCTGAGAACGAGAGAGAGAAAAAAAGATGGCATGTCCATCAATCAATGGAAGCATGCCAAGTTTGGTTAGAGCGGGTCGAGGACGACTTGGATGCACCTATAGACACGTGTGATTATGAACAGGGATACCCGAGATGAGGCTGGCAGTGGGCGCAAAACGAGCTGGTGCGTCATGGACGTCGCTTGTTGGAGTGGACAGCATTTGCCATTGCGTGCGTCCCGGTGGAAGAGAGAGTCCAATAAATAACCAACGCACCCACGATGTCAATTGTAGGTACCTATTAATCAGGTTCTCTATAATAACGTACCGCAATTTGGACAACAATTGCCCGTTCGTCGGCTTTTTTTCTGTTCTTGTGCCACACCAGCGAGCGGCGTGGTTCTAGTGCTGGGAAAAACGTCTGTGCCACATGTACAGTCCTCTTCCCAAACCAGACATGAGCGCTTGTGATCAGATTCAGAAGACCCGTCTTTCTGATCATCATTCATCACAGTATCGAAGGTCTCACACTAGCATCCGCTCTCTTTTTCTTTCCACACTTGTGGCTCTAGAAGTTCTCCAGCTCTTGTCCCGGGCGGACGCGAATAACGACGTGAGTTCCGTCCAACGTTCCAGGAGCCTCGTCACCATGGCAGCCGCGGACCAAGAAACAAACAAAGAAAGCAACATCCCCCTCCCTATGTACCCATGTGCTCCCATGGTCTAGCAATTCATCGCGACACACTGCCTGTTTTGAAAAAGTGGGCACAATCACGATCACTAAATCTGAACATGAAACCCAATCACGATATCACCATCAACTGTAGCGCAACCGCCCACCACGGTATGTCAACCATCCAATGGATCCCAGGACATGTGTGGCGAATCAATCATTTGTCTGATCATGATCATGATGCCACAACTCGATCGGTCCCGTCTGCGTGAGGGAAACAGAGAGGGGAATACCGTACTTGGCCCCGATACCGGCTTTGCGGTGGTGTCTCATCATGATCATGATATCACCATCACCACCAAACCCAGCCCCTGCCATCGCGCTATGTAGGGCCGCTCACTCCCTAACTCAAATCAACCCTTGGAAGAATTCGATCGTCGTATATGTGGCGTATTCGGATAAAGTTGCTCACCGGCACCCTTTGATACGACTCCAACAGTAAAAAAAAAAGAATATAAAGTGACACCCTGTCGACGATGGGCATCG
This sequence comes from Boletus subcaerulescens, assembly GCA_038090555.1. Classification (NCBI taxonomy): domain Eukaryota; kingdom Fungi; phylum Basidiomycota; class Agaricomycetes; order Boletales; family Boletaceae; genus Boletus; species Boletus subcaerulescens. The sequence continues at coordinate 26,519 of JBBPNA010000223.1, read as the reverse complement.
ATGATCATCTCCCCACTGACACGCCCCTGTCCGACAGTCTGTCGTGTGGCGTACCATTGTAGCACAGAGAGGTTGACGACGACAATCTCTTCAAACATGTTTACGCCTTGCGGCACGTATGAAAAGGCTTTATAAAGGTTCGACATCATTTTTCTTGGTGTCCAGCATCTACGCTGTATCAAATGTCAATCTCAAACACGATCGAACGCGCGCATACATGTATGCGTCATGTCCGTATATGCCTTTCCAACTTCCAGTTGCCGCATAGTATACAGGGGAAGGGAAGGCGACACGTATCCCCGCATTCGTCGCACATCGATATTCCGCGTGCACACGAGTATGATGTGTGAGAGTATGAAACACGGCACCATGGCACTTGCGTCATCAACGTCAAGTCCAAACCCCACTTTCCAAACGACAAACTCTATATATATATAAATGTCGGTAAAACGATGTCCCGAAACGAACGAATTCCCCACCTGTATACTACTCGGTTGTCACCGACGTCATGACCATCTCTGGCGTGGGACTGCTGCACCGCATGCGTTTTTGCTTCCGCTTCAGTGTCCCCTGCCAGTGACAAGTGTGGCCACGTATACGGGAGCGATCTCACTTGACACTATATGACTGTGAAGAGAACTGCTCATGGTAGAACGGCATTGATCTCGTCTGGTCGCGAGCCAGTCAACTTATAACCTGAGGTCAAACCACGACCCCACCCAATGTCACAGAGGTCAGTTGTCATGGTCATGGAAAAAGAAAAGCATTTGTGACTCGTGAGTATACGGGACGAATGCCGCGTGCCAGATCTAGTTCCCCACATTTTTGAAAATTTGGTCACGGTGGTCGACAGGGATACGTTGGTCTCTGCGAGGAAACTGCTCGAGAATATGAGAGAGGAAAACGAGACAGAGGGCGCATTGGACGTACGAAATGAAGATCCGTTCGGACGCATCCCGCATAGCAGATTTGCAGACATGTTCATACTGCCGTCCTCGGGTGAGATGTCGATGAAATGCTCGCGGCGCGCCCAAGTCCAGTGCATAGTAACGGGTGTAACAGACAAAGTGGTTCTGGCTGTGACATGGCGTGACTTGGACGATCACACGGCCAAAAATAATTTGTCCACCACGACATTCAATCATTGGTTTCAGGCCTGTATACAGAAGCTTCACATTCGCGGCTATCATACATTTTCGAACATTTCCAGGCGTACTCCCTTCAATTTTCCATGGATCCTGCGTTATCATCCTTTCTAATACCGGATATACAGTGCGACACTGTGAGTACATATCGAGAAGTATATATGGCATGAGATGTATTCACCAAGTGCAAGACATCTGTCCCTTAAGACAATGACATTCCTCCGTCGACGGCAATCTATGTCGAATGCATTGAGCATGCTGTTCCTGGACCCACCTGAACGTATTCGGTAAAAACTAAAACTCACGCTTTGCCCTGTCCAGGTCAATTTAAATGTAAACAGGTATACATAAAGATGAAATCAAAGTGATACTTGCCAGTGATAAAGCGGGACTCCTTCGAGGAGAGGTAGCTCACAAGACTGGCGACGTCTTCTCTCTGACCGTGGTACTTGATGGGCTTGCAGTTAACGCGCTACAAGTAATATGTGAGTTATAGTCAGTCCAGTGTGATGAGCACGAAGCAAGTCAACTTACATTCTTCAACAAGGCGACTAATTCTGGATCAATATTCGCGAAGTTTCCTTCCGTTTGATGGATCGCTGTCGATGCTTAGCTTCATTGCAGGATCGGATATCCCGCCGATACTTACTCGTTGTCGTCTCAAGCATTCCTGGACTGTATGTATTCACGGTGATGTTGTATCGACCGAGTTCCAATGCTGGTTTAATCATCAGACATTTCAATGAAGAGCGAGAAGACATAACAAGATCATTACCGGCAGATTGTGTAAGGGCACGGACTGCGAACTTGCTGGCGCTGTAAGCGGAATGCAATATTCCTCCCTCTATCCCGCCGGGGGAGATTGCACCAAGAATGCGTCCTCCACGCCCTTGGTCGATCATCTGTCTGGCTGCATACTTGTAGGACAAGAAAGTGCTGCGTCCATTGAGAGCCATGACGCGTTCCCATTCCGCTAACTCGGCTGCAGAACACCATTGACTTAGTCCTGACGACAGAAAACGTCCGAGAGCGGCTTACTGGAGACCAGCGGTGACGCGTCGCTGATGCCACCCGCATTCGCCACCATCTACGAGCAGCGTATTTAGGGATGCATTTACTTGACCAAAACGCAGCACTGATGACTCACAACGTCTAGACCTCCGAGTGTCTTGGAAACGTCTTGCACCATTTCTTTGACTTCCTCTTCGACGGTCACGTCCGCGGGGACCAACAAGGTTTTTCGACCGAGCTTCTCGATCTCGTCCGCGACAGCGCGCAGCTCGTCACGTTTGGACGGGAGATCGTTCAGAGCGATGTCGAACCCATCCTTTGCAAGACGGAGTGCAATAGCGCGTCCAATACCCTGGGCGGATCCAGTGATGAGGGCGGTTCCTTTGACGTCAGCCATGTATCAGAGAAGAGACGAGTGAGTGGTTTAAAGTGTACTTTCTGTGGTGATGACAACCTAGAAGAGCTGTCCATTTATGCCTAGTATCACGAGGCACAGACCTGTGTACCCACCAAGGTCGGCCCCTTTCGCCCTGCATGCAGGATGAGATGAGCAGCCTTATCATCACAGCCATCTATGGTAACCTTACGTTTACCCAAGGACGGGGGACTGTATGTTACTGACTCCACTACCCTTGATCGGTGCCTTTGACCGAGTTGATTATCGACTGTGCACATCCAGATTTGCATACACGGTACACCATTTATATATGGACGTGAGCCATGCTACGAACGCATTGCATACTGTGCATCTGTCGTACATTGGTAGATCGAGATAGCCGAATCATGGGAGAGAAATGCCGACTTGAAACTGCATTAGCGGGTGGACGTCTGGACCTTCAGTTGTTTGCACTCACCATGTCCAGGCCACCAAACTACCAGTGTGTCCGAGTCGTTCTCTTCTCGTCCACTGTCACACGGCGGGACAGATCGAGCACCATTCACCGCAAATTACTCCAGACTGTGCCCGGACATCGCGTGAATGATGTTGCACAAGATTGCAGTTCCGTTGGATAGATACATCACCCGATGAGGATCACGGGCGTTGAAGGTTGAAGGTTGACATTGAGTTACGGGAAACACCGAAGCAGATGTCTGAAATGTCGGCCAGGAACCTTCCGTCTCAGTGGCGTACGCTGTCGTGGATCGTTAGATTCAATTTACACATACACATACCTGTCGCAATGAGGACCATGACTCGCTAGAGCATGAGGTGCGTGTCGAATCTGATTTGTCACGGTGCTGCCAGGCTCATTACCCTAGTACTGTCGGCTGCCACGTTGAGGGGCAGTCCGTCGATGCGTCCATCGACGGACTGTCCCTCAAGGGCCTCAACGTAGTAGTCTGGTTGACCAGACCGTCTATGAGGCAAACCGTCGATAGTCTCCTAACGCATGTTATGAGCTCATGCCTGCAAACTGTCGCATCCTCAGAAATCGTACTACCACACCGTATCTCGAAAAGGTACATCATCCATCCAGCCCGACGTCCAGGGCCTGTGACAATCGATGATCGAGTCTGATCTTGCCTACCATATATAGACCTAGAAATCTTCTCCTGCCTCCCTGACGTCGCAAAAATCTCCACCGTGACACTGATGGGGTTCAGTCTTCAGAACAGGGGTCTCATATTCCTATTGGAGTAGTGAATGGACAACAGGAGTCCCGTGTGGCTCCAGCAGTGGCATTTCCGGATCATGGAGCAGGAGACGTCCCTCAGCACTGTCACCCCAACCCTCTTGCCACATGGTGGTAGGCCCCTGACGAGCCCTTCGCAAAGTTGAAACCCCACCCATCACGTCAGGCTGTTCCACACTGCACATCCCTGGACGAGGAAAGGCACATGATGGACACTGGAGGTTTCGAGCGAGTCGACACCTCCCTCAGTCCATTCTACGCCAAACACCAGAAAGTTGCGGGACGAGCTCTCTATATAATGTTACGTTCGTCTGTCAGCCGTGTACCACGCATGGTGATCTTCTGATCAGGCCTAGAGTGGTCTAGCACGGGTCGTTCTCCGATCATGACGGGGTAGTAAAGTAGAAACTTGGTTGCACTCAGCCTTTTTGTTTTGAGTACGTGCTGACGCTAAGATAACAGGGTTCACTGTGCCAAGGTCCGCCGCTCTCATATCCAAAGAATGAAAGGGGCTACGATGTGAATTGCCCAGAACTTAAAGACAGTTGCAAGTTCACGATGTTTCAGGACTTTGATTCCAAATTCCTACACCGAAGCTTCATCATATCCAGGCACACATCTCCAAACGTCTTCAAAATCGTTCTGTCTTCTATTTGCAATTCAGTGTGCCGCGAGTTGTGTGCTGTCTGCTTCTCTAACTCCGAAAGCATGCGTTTGTGGGCACGCATTGAGATATCTACAGGACATCAACGCATGTTCCTAGACATCTGTCCCTGTTTCTTGGAATCAAGACAGGGTGACTCCTCCGTCGATCGCAATCTCTGTCAGGTGAGTTGAGCACGCTGTTCCGGGCGCTCACTGAATTCGTGCAGTAAAAAACACAACTCACGCATTGCGTTGTCCAACTCTACGTAAGCAGGCATGATCGTCAGATTGAAAGAATGCCTGCCAGCTATCAAGTGTGTTTCCTACGAGGCCAAGTAGCTCACGATGACTCACCATTTGGCACGACTCGCTAGAGCTAGGTGACATTGAAAAAGAACATAAACTAGTAATCAATTTCCGACGATCGGCATGAATGATCTTTCCCCCACTGGTGCGACGTTTGACCCACCAGACTTAGACGTGAACATGGCCACGGTGACACGGTCATGGCATTAGGCGAGACGACGGTGGTTTCGACGACGATCAGAGCGGGAGGTAGTTGTCGTGGTCGTACAAATGAATGAGACGGGCCGAACGTAGCATGACCCGATCCTATAGAGCAGCTGCATCCCTCTCGTGCCTTCCTTCAACGTCTCGACGCATCGAACCACGGACAGCGTGGTCGGCGGGAGAGCCAGCCGCTCGGGAAAACCTTCGTACAGTCGGCTTCTGCGGGTGAGATGTCGACAACATGATCGCGGTGCGTGTTGAGCATGAAGCAAGTCAACCTACATTCATGAACTAGTTGGCTAGTTCGCGGACCGCTGTCGACACTTGGTCCCATTGTAGGATCGGATGTCCTGCCGACACTTACTCGTTGACGTATCGATGATACCGGTGCGTATGAATTCACGGTGATGTTGTATCTGCCGAGTTTGTTCAAGACGGAGTGCGACCGCGCGTCCAATAGCAGATTCAGTGATAAGAGCGATGCCTTTGGCCACAGACATGTTTCGTTGAACTTGCTGGTACTTGCGGCGGGATGGTTTTTATACTATCACGGTGGCAAGCTGTTGCGTTCAGTGGGTTACAGTCGTGGCCTTTGTTATACTGTCTTACTTTTTTGAGAGCCGAGAAGCAAGAAAAGATTAGATGACTCTGCGCCGCGTGGGTACTTTCGGCGTGGCACAGTTTACCGCCATATCCTAACATACATCAGGTGAGCAGTGAGAAGTACATGGTACTAGCAATACTACTCATCTGACGATCCACTTAGAACTCGGCCCTACTCGATCACGCAGGTATCGGCGCATGTCATTTTTGATGGGGATGCGACGCTGTTCTGATTGGTTGGCCAAGAGAATTACCCGATGTAATTACTAAAAAGCTACGTTACGCGTAGGCGAAATGGTCTTTTTTTTTTCATTCTCAGCAACTTGCTCACTGACCTCCGCTCACAGTGGCAGGATGTACATGGTTCAGACCAAAGAGCTGAACTCGTCCAAAGTTTCGCTCCACATGCGGTTGTTATCCTGTGCATGCTTCTCGTTTTGACAGAAACTCAAGAAAATCGTGGCCACAACTACTATTCGGTTCGAGGGGGTAAGTATTGCATAAGAAAACAGTGAGCAGCACGTAACTATTTCTGCATATAAAAAGGCCGGCTACCTCACAAAGTGAGGTCCCCACCTCTACCACTGGCAGGCCAAGCACGTCTTCTTGACCATGTCCGCACGTTTCGCCTCCCTTTTCATTGCACTAGTTATGATGACTGGTGCCGTTGCTGCCAATGATGCTTTTCCTCGTTTCAATGGTGTCTGCAGTTTAAACCACGTATGCTGTGAAACGGTCGTTTGGGTAAGGTGTAGTGTCACATCTGTTCGTCAGGCATGTTGACCTATATGTGACTAGGATCCGGTGTTCCGTAAATATGGGGGCACGGATTGTAAGCGCCTCAACGGTCAGGATGATCGGTGTGATGACGCGGAGCTCTGTTGCGAAACCGTTGTAAGTACTTACCTTGATATCGGGATTGTCTGACTTGTGATATTACAGCTTGAGGTCGGCATTACGCTTGATTGGAGCTGTGATTGCATGTCCTCCTGTGATTGAGTTGTGTTGATCATGGAATGGACGGCGATTGTCATGCGTCCACTGGCTCCTGACTTATCCTTGGGTCGTCTCCATTCCAGAGCTAGTAATCACATTACATATGTGAATTGAAAGCTTGTTTCCAGGATCCAGCTCTCGCACTGGCGAGAGATACGGTCGTGCGGACCCGCACCGATGACATCACCGGTGTCGGCGCTATAGTATCTTTGAGTAGTACTTATATTTGGTTGGGTTCCCTAAACCAAACCTCTCAGTCACAAAGTTCAGGCTCAATGTCAGTCACTGAGTTCTCGCGGTATCGTTGTCACTGATATATTAGTACACAATTGATGCTATCCTTGACGAACCTACTTGTCTCCAGGCAGATCAGTGTTATGGGATCACTTCCTTTCGCTGGCTACGGTTTGGAATTCAACAACATCTTCAGGACCCACCTCACAAAAGATGTGATTCGTCGAGCTGAGGATTCCGAGGCCCTCAGGACATAAACGATGAAAACACGACAAACATGTATTATCATGATTTGAGCTGCGACTAAAGGGGTATGAAGGATGACAAACGAGAGGTGTGTGCATTACTTAGACTTGGCAGTGGTGAGCGAATTCAGATAGTATGATATGTTTGTCACCAGGGATCCAGATCAAGAAAGGACAACTCCGCCATCGACAGTAATCTATGTCAAGTTCATTCAGCAGGTTCCATCGGAACACGATTCGATACTCGAATCAAAAATCCTGAAACTTACGCATTGTCCTAGAGCGATCCAAAAAGGTGAGCTAGTGAACTCTAATAGAGAAAGAAATACTTGCCAGTTATAAAGTGTGCCTCTTTCGAGGCGAGGTAACTAACGATACTTGCGATTTCCTCTGGTTGGCTCTCAGCCTCGATAGCTCTCGTGCTTAGGCGCTAGCGTAAGTGATATGAGAATAACGATCGCGGGCTGACAAGTGGAGAATGAGAAGGCTTACGCTTATAGCTACATTAAACATTTCCATATCAGCTTCTGCAATGTCAACGAGCGCTTCAACTGCAAACTTCCACTTAGTGCCATCTCGGGGTAAGATCCACTGATACATACCCATTGGTGTTTTGATGAGACCAGGAGCGTAAGCATTAACCGTAATTTTGTATTTGCCCAGCTCCATTGCTGATTTCGTCAGAGATCTCTACTTTGAAGTAGGTGATATGACACCGCTCTTACCGGCGCTTTGTGTCAGGCCTCTGATTGCGAACTTGCTGGCGGCATATGGGGCACATATAGGTACTGCCGACCTGCCGAGTATGGAGCTCGCGCCAATAATGCGCCCTCCGCGTCCTTGCTTGATCATCTGTTGTGCTGCATACTTGTAGCACAAGAAAGGACCACGTGCGTTGATGGCCATGGTTTGATCCCAGTCTTCTAATTCGGCTGTAGAATACCATCACGTCAATTCGAGCAGCAGAAGTTAGTATGTATTGGTGGCTTACTGGTGATCAAAGATTTCAATCTGCCGATACCCGCATTGGCAACCATCTAAGAACAAGGCATTTAGAGTGATGTTTGATGAAGGTGAAGCACGAGCTGCTTACTACATCCAGCCCACCGAGTTGCTTGGAAACGTCTTGCACCATACCTTTAACGTCTTGGTCGACGGACACATCTGCAGGGACCAGCAACGTTCTGCGGCCAATCTTATCGACCTCATCCGCCACAGCACATAGCTGATCGCGTTTGGACGACACGTCATTCAGGGCAATATCGAACCCATCCCTAGCGAGACGAAGTGCGATACTACGTCCGATGCCCTGCGCTGATCCAGTGATGAGAGCAATACCCGTTGCAATCGACATGGCGCTTCAGAGATGGGTGAAAAGCCAACGTCGTGGTTGGCAGGTGGTCGCTGGACTGGTATTAATTTTATATCCTCGGCATCAATCACAGGCTCACACAAGTTGTCATTGACAGTACCCACTGTCCCGCAGAACGGACAAATCAGATCACCGTGACGTGGGGACACGATCATTCGTGCCCACCGGTGCATATGATATTAGGCGATTTTCGGCAGGTCACCGTTTCGTTTCAGTTTCTAGTTTTTTGGCAGTTGAACGCCACCGACGGGTCGTGACGGTAATTGGGTGTCCTAACCAAGCACTGGTTTGCTAACATTCATGTGAGAGGACTCGTGTCAATGCCGATGTCAGCGAGTGAAGCGAAAACAACAGCAATATCAATCGTATGATGAAACGACGGGACTCGACTCGTAAGTACTGGCAGTCCTCTCAGGTCGCCCTGTGCGGAATCCTATATATCCTGGTCGCCGTGACCTGACTGGCATCCGCAACTTGAAATGCATCCGAAACGAAGTTTATTAAAATTGGAACTCTTCAAACATCGGCATCAAACTTGATCACTTAGGAGGTATCCGAAAGCGGTGCCATTCAGGTCATGACAGGTGCACGATGTCATGATAGCCTTAGAGGATTTACAACATCGCATCGCCTATTTCTGATGGACACGAAACCAAGAGCATACGAGTTACAAACAACTCCTTGTAAAAGGAACTCTTACTGGACCCCAAACCCACTACTAACTGCGGGATTCAAGACAGGACCATTCCACCATCGACGGTAATCTGCACCATGCCAATTGAGTATGGCAATTTCATTGGTTTCATGGAAAAAGAGGGGAACGTACACTTTGCCCTGATACAACAAAGATAGTAAGCACCATAGCGTGGGGATGAAACGAATAAATGCTTGCCAGTGATGAAGTGCGCCTCCTTTGAGGCGATGTAGCTGACAAGACTTGCAATATCTTCCGGTTGACCATCATATTTGAGGCCCCTTGTAGCTACGCGCTACAGGTGATGAGAGAACAGAATTATGTCCGTGACCAGTGGTGGAACAACTCACGCCTTTCCAAATGTCCACCATTTCTGGATCAGCCTTGGCAAAATCTCCATCAGGATCTGACATGCCAGCCGCTGACTAAATGAGTCCCACTGCTTGATCAGATAATTTCCGACACTTACTCATGGGCGTCTTGATCTGACCGGGAGCATAACAGTTCACCGTGATGTTGTGCGGAGCAAGTTCCAGTGCTAATCCAATCAACTGGGGCCCAAGAGGACAGAACACGGTCCTTACCAGCAGCTTGTGTAAGGCCTCTGATAGCGAACTTACTGGCACAATATGCACTAAGAAGGGGTTTCCCTAGCCTTCCAGAGATGGAGCTCGCGCCAATAATCCGCCCTCCCCGTCCTTGTTCGATCATCTGTTGTGCTGCATGTTTGTAGCACAAGAAAGTGCCGCTTACATTGACAGCTATGATACGTTCCCATTCGTGTAGTTCGGCTGTGGCACACCTTCATGTTAACTGAAGTTGCGAGATGTTGGTAGGCAGGACCTACTCGAGATCAAGGGTGATAGTCCAAACACCCCAGCGTTTGCTACTAGCTGTTGAAAGTTTTATTCAGGAACACCTCACCCTAGTCTAGCATGCGACGTGATGCTCACAACATCCAACCCACCGAGCTCCTTGACGACAACCTCCACCATTCCTTTGACTTCTTCATCTATAGTCACGTCTGCGGGGACCAGCAGTGTTCTTCGTCCAATCCCCCCGATCTCATCTGCAACAGCGCGCAGCTGATCACGCTTTGGCGTGATGTCATTCAGAGCGATATCAACCCCATCCCTAGCGAGACGGAGGGCGATGCTGCGTCCAAGACCCTGTGCAGATCCAGTGATGAGTGCAACTCCTTTAGCGTTCGACATGAACTTGAGAGACGTGACGGGTGCAAGCGAATGCCAAGGTGATTCAGAGCTGGCCTTCGGCGATAACGGGTCACCGGTCAACGTTTCAACCGTCAGCGCAGAAACATGTCATGACGCGGGGATTGCGTGGCTTGAGTAGCACATCTACATGGCCGCGTGATACGAGTGTCGGACACGGTAACTTCCGGAAAAGCGGGCCTCAGGCTTGGCCTTAGTACTGAGAACGGCTACCTGGAACGGCAACGTCTATGCTCGTCCTGTGGCGAAAGTTCAATAGTGTTCAGCCTAGTGGGCGCACGGTTCCCACACCCTCAAGAACAAGTCTGTCAGGACCTCACCCGTACACCACCAAGGTTTGTTACAGGTCAGTGTGCACAACTCAGATGTAATGATGTACTAAGATTCGCAATTCCAAGTTCAGATGAATTAGTCGCAATTGTTTGAAGCTCGACGCTTGGCCCGGGGCTGAGCGAAAGCCGATTGTTGACAAACGCCGCAACTTGATGACCCACGATGTCCGCAACGTTGCTTCTCATCGCCCAGAACCAAGCTTCAACCCATGATATTGTCCAAGTGTTCAACGTCACGACAAAACAAGATCTGGAAGCTCTCAACAACATCGAATAGTCAAATCCATTTACTCCGTGTGACTCAGGTCAAGATAAGACGATTCCACCATCGACAGTGATCTTAATCAGCCAATCAGTACCTATACCTCGCGCGACCAGGTCAAAGAGGTACTTACGCATTGCCCTAATGCGTTGCGAAAATATAAACGTGCAAACAAAGGAAACAAAGGGAGGCACTCACCAGTTATGAAATGTGCTTCTTTCGAGGCAAGGTAACTGACGATGCTTGCGATGTCCTCTGGCTGACTCTCAGCCTCGATAACTTTCATGCTTAGGCGCTAGTGATATGAGAATAGTTACCGCGGGTTGACAAGCCGAAACTGAGACAACTTACGCCCATAGTTACATTAAACATTTCCATTTCAGCTTCTGCAACGGCAGGGAGTGTTTCAACTGTAAGCTTCCACTTAGTGCCGTCTTGGGGTAAGATCCACCGATACATACCCATTGGCGTTTTGATGATACCAGGAGCATAGGCATTGACCGTAATCTTGTATTTGCCCAGCTCCATTGCTGATTTCATCAGAGATCTCTACTTTGAACTAGGTGATATGACACTGCTCTTACCGGCGCTTTGTGTCAGGCCTCTGATTGCGAACTTGCTGGCGGCATATGGGGCACATACGGGTAGTGCAGACCTGCCGAGCACGGAGCTCGCGCCGATAATGCGTCCTCCGCGTCCTTGCTTGATCATCTGTTGTGCTGCATACTTGTAGCACAAGAAAGGACCGCGTGCGTTGACAGCCATAATTCGATCCCAATCCTCTAATCCGGCTGCAGAACATCATCGTGTCAAATCAAGCTGCAGAGGGCTTGTGAGAGCGGCTTACTTGAGACCAAAGATGATAATTTGGCGACGCCGGCGTTCGCTACCATCTATGGGGTCGGTTAGTATTGAAGAAAATGGCTGATGTATCAAAGTACAGCACAGAAGATTACTCACGACATCCAAACCTCCGAGTTGCTCGGAAACGTCTTGCACCATCCCTTTGACCTCCTCTTCGACGGTCACGTCTGCGGGGACCAACAATGTTCTTCGACCTATTTTATCGATCTCGTCCGCGACAGCACGTAGCTGATCGCGTTTGGACGAGACGTCGTTCAGGGCGATATCGAACCCATCCCTAGCGAGGCGAAGTGCGATACTACGTCCGATGCCCTGGGCTGAGCCAGTGATGAGCGCAATTCCTTTGACGATAGACATGGGCTCCAAAGGTGGGTGAAAAATCAAACGGTATGGTCAGTCGATCCATGGCGGCCGACTTTTATATCCATTACGACAGCAGCAGGACCCTGGATGGCCAAAAGCAATGACACTTTGACGTCTGATCCCAAGTTCAATTTCACAAAATGTCACAACTTGCACATTATCCTGTTAAGCGGATGAGTCAAGAGTCGTGACGTGCGGAAAGGCAAGTGGATACTTGCAGGTGATAAAGTGTGTTACCATCAATTCAAGATACCTTACGATGCTTGCGACATCTTCTGGCTGACCATCGTGTTTGGGGTAGCACACCGATACAATCCGTATAAGAAGGGGAACATGCACTCAATGGAGCAGACCACTAACGGACAGACCATTTCTTTGTCCGCCGTCTCAACCCCCGCGAACACTGCATCTTCTATCTAGATTTTTGACCGTGATCCATTGTCAAATCACCGTGCAGATAACGTACCCATTGAGGCATCGATGGCACCGAGAGCATAAGGATTCGCCGTGATCTTGTAACGCCGAAGTTCAAGGGCCTAGGACGGAAAGGGCATGATCATTACCGGCGTTGAGACAGCGAATTTACAGACAAAATACGCAGGAGCTAAAGAGAGACTCGACTCTCCAGCGATGGAACTGGCGCTGATAATCCGCCCTCCACGTCCCTGTGCCACCGTCTGTGCCGATTCCAACACAGGAGAGTTCCCGTGAATTGACTCCCAGTCATCCAGTCCAGATACAACGTATACGTCACATGTCCAGGCTACGGAGAGGCTGCATGTGTGTGTGTGGCTTACTAGAGAGCCAGTCTGATAGTATCATGATGCAGATCCTGTCATTCGCCACAATCTGTCAACAGGAGCAGAGGACAATGGGAAAGCGACATGGGACCCACTGCGACACCCAGCCCTCACAACCCTTCCGCAGTGCGTTGTACCATTCTTTTGACCTCTTGTTAAATGGACACATCTGCAAGAGCCAGGTTCGTCCTTCGACAGATCTTCTCGATGTCATTGGCGACAGCACGCAGCTGATTACGCTGCGATGAGGCATCATTCGGGGGAATATCAAACCAATCCCTGGCAAGACGAAACACGATACCGCGTGTAATGCCGTGGGCGGATCCGGTTACGAGTCTCGAGAGCAGCTCCGTCGACGATAGACATGGACTAAGAAGATGGATAGAACTTGGTAAGCGGTGTGGTCAGTTGCCAGTGGGCGCACGCCCGGCCGTATATCCCAAGCCATAGGAGACAGCTGAAGAAATCCCAAACAGACGAACCCAAGAAACACATGTACTCGTCGTCGTAACAGTGCAACACCCCAATACACCGTCTTGTCTCAACCGCCCGCCGCATTCCTTCAGGATTGCCTAGAAAGATTTGAGTCCGAAATGCGACGACCTCATTGAAGCCAACAGTCACAATGAAAGCAGCGTTGAACGTTTGAACCTGCTTTAGTATAATAGTCGCACGACATCCTGGGCGGCACGCAACTTGTTCACCATTCGATACCTCATACCTGTGTTGCAAAACCAAGTGGCATTAGGATCAGTGTTCCCTCTCGTTCTGTACTACATTGGCAGGTTACCCAATATTATTATATACGCCAGTTGCAGCGCAGACGACAAACATCATTAAAACACTACGCATTCGTGTTCAAATTATTATAACGTGTTCATGATGGTGAACTTTTGAAAGCGCAAAGCTTGACGGCAGTAGCTGACATTGCCCTCGGTAGATATAGCTTGCCAAAGACTAACCACTCCAGTGTTGGATGAAATACCATCCCTTTTCCAAGACAATTTCACGAGCAGCTTAGCCGACATTGATACACCATGTTTACAAGACTGTTAGCACACAATTGCATGGAATGCACGGGCGTGCAGTCATTTTTTTCGCCCCTGTGAATCCACTTAAGACATGATTATTCCACCATCGACATTGATCTGGTCAAAGATCGTTGAGTATGCAATTCCCACTCGCAGAAGCCCAATGTAACAAGAATATCACAACTTACACATTGTCCTGATTAAATGAATGTCAGATGACGCACGAACAGGAGATAGGCGGATACTTACCAGTGATAAAATGTGCCTCCTTCGAGGCAAGATAACTTACGATGCTTGCGACATCTTCGGGCTGACCATCGTGTTTTATAGGTCTCCTGCCAACATGCTACGGAAGGGGGAATACAATCAGTGCAATGAAAGAAGCTCACTTGAAAGATGAGACAACTTACAGCCAGGGTCCATCCGAACATTTCTTTATCCATGCTACTAAACTTATCCACTAATAAGCCCGTTGCTGTCTAGATCTTATGTAATCTTGCTTCAGTGACAAGACACCATGCAGGCACGTACACAGTGGTGTTTCGATGACACCGGGAGCATAAGAATTCACCGTAATCTTGTGACGCCCAAGTTCCAAAGCTGATATGTCGCACACTTTAGTTGACGACAGCGCGATGAAACCAACATGATTGTTACCAGCAGTCTGCGTCAGACCTCTAACAGCGAATTTGCTGGCACAATACGCGGCAGATAAAGGATTACCCAACTTTCCAGCGACGGAGCTTGCGCCGATAATCCGCCCTCCACGTCCTTGTGTTATCATCTGGGCTGCGGCATATTTATAGCACAGGAAAGTTCCGCGCGCATTGACCGCCATAACACGCTCCCAGTCATCCAAATCAGCTACAACGCATCATGCTGTCACTCCAAGCAACAGAAAACTGGCAAGTTTGGCTTACCGGAGAGCAAATTGCTTAGTATACAGACCCCAGCATTTGCTACCATCTGTAAACAAGAGTTGGGTACAGATTCGAAAGAGGAATATGACATTGGACCCACGACATCTAGCCCGCCCAGCCCTTGGGCAGTGCTCTGCACCATCCCTTTGACCTCTTGTTCGATGACCACATCTGCAGGAACCAGGTGCGTCCTTCGACCGATCTTCTCGATGTCATCGGCGACAGCACGCAGCTGGTCACGCTTTGATGGGACATCGTTAAGGGCAATATCGAACCCGTCCCTGGCGAGGCGAAGTGCGATACCGCGTCCAATACCTTGGGCGGATCCAGTAATGAGGGCGATTCCTTTGACAATCGACATGAGCGGAGAGGATGGGTGGAAAGTGGACAAGGCGATCAATCAATCACCATGTCCGGTTATATAGCCTTGAATGTATGGGATGGGTGAAGAAACCCGAAGGGAAATAAAACTGCGGCTTCTATTCCGAACCCGAGAAATATATTTACCCCTTATAGATCTATACCCTTACACTGGTTATGTCAGGAAGGCGCATCGAGGAATTAAGAGGGATGAGAACAACGATCGGTGCAACGCCTTCGTAACGTGAACCTGTCCTGTGTGAAATGGCGTGGGCAATGACCTATCATCCAGTGGACTCAACACTGATGAAACGAATAGCTCTGACGCACTATCGCCCATATTTCAAACTGCGACGTCTTGCTGTCCTGGCCAGTAAATGCAAGTAAATAGTTGGTATTACATGTATAGCGTATGCTATATTGGAGTAGCGTCTTTTTCATGAAGTCAGTCAGTGACACAATGAACAAAGAGAATCACGCACAAAGATTAAACCTCGCCGTTCGAGCCCCACCAAAATCCTTTGGTCCTCCACAGGAGCCAAAGGGAAAGGAAACCAACGACAACGTACATTATAATGCGCGTTTGACGGACACCGCCTGCACCTGCGAGACCAAACGCTTGCGCAGCTCGGCGCGACGAGTGGGAAAGTTGAGAAGAAAAGCTGGAAAACGAATTGCCCTATTGGAGCATGATGACACACGAAGATGTAGAAGCTGGACCTCTCGAACTTACAGTTTCGTCCAACGTCAGGTTCTGACGCTCTGTATCGTCGTAAATGTCCGTGGTGATCTTGTGGGGCGTATCAGCGGGAATTCAGTGGCCGTATGAAAACACATACGCCTCGTAGAGTTCTTACTTTCGAATGCAGTTCGTCGAGGCGTTGGTCATTTTGAATCTCGTAGGTCGTTTCCGCTGACCGCGACGATGGCATTGGCAGCGGCGTGGATGGCAAGGGCGTGGGAAATGCTGTCCCTACGCTCTGCGGCAGTGCCACCAAGCAAACACGCGTACACATTCACTCAGCCAAAGAACTGCAGTGGGAACGCTCTGATCTACCACCATCTCGTCCCTCGGCGATACCCTTATCAATAAGCACCGGGTATTGGTGATTTTCTTTGTAAACCGTTTAGCAACGACCAGCTGACTCATTCTCCATCGTATCGGGCATTGCCACGCTTACTATTCGTGAGTAAACCCTTCCACTACTATATTTCACTTATCTTTGAATCGAGGAACTTGGACGTGATCTTTCCGGAACAATAACAGTGCTTCTCCTCCTCAAGAGGAGATCCCCTCGTGAAATGACAAGCCATGCATAATGGCATGGGTTGAGAATTAAGGAGATATCCAGTTGGTGCCTAAACGCGAGTAGCGTGTGATTGCCAGTGTCCGGTGGTTTAACCGACCCTCGGTTATGAAGATAAGCCTGTGATGGCTCTCAGCGATAAATCTACCATACACTCCCACCTTGACCCGTACTCTTTACCATGACTCGCGAAACTGATCCCCTTTCTTTCTACGGCAGAAACATCATTCAAGACTACCATACCCGTCTAAAGGCGACACTATCCCTTGAATCTGGTCAATCGCATTCGTTTGACGTTTCTGACTCGGACGACAGCCTGCGCTTTCACCCCGATACAAAGGTCGGGATATTAGGCGCTGGTATCGGTGGTCTCTATGCAGCCCTGATACTTGACTCTCTCGATATCGAGTATGAAATATTCGAGGCCAAGGACCATACTGGTGGTCGCGTTTCCACTTATAAATTCCCGGGCGGGGGAAAATATGACTATTATGTATGTTATTTAATCCGACCCACTCAGACATGCTTGCTAGACGCTGATCTTTCTCCTCATAGAATATGGGGGCCATGCGCTTCCCGTTTCCAAAGAAGGATAGCCATGGACGATATAAGAATGGGGCGATGAAGAGATTAGCAGAGTTGACCGAGTACGGACCGTTGAACGAGGGTCGAGATCGCCTCAAGGACAGCATTATACCATATTATATGCAGGGTCGGGATGGCTCCAAGCCAGCCTACTACTATTTCAACGGTATCCGTGAACTAGTGTCCAACGGGCCCAAAGGAGATTTCGGGGCGCGAGATATGGGCGTGGGCGCTGATTATATCCGCGCAGGCGTGGATGCAATCGTCAACGATGCCGTTCAACCTTTTGCCCGGATGCTCGTGCAGGATGTTGAAACTGGAACGAGGAAGGGATGGGAGGTACTCCAGACCAATGAATCGCACACTTTCCGGTCGTACATGGCGACCAAGTACTTGCCTAGTGCTCACCTCGAGCTTCCTCCACAACATCTTCCCAACAACGTTATCGACTGGTGCGAACTTCTTGTTGGAGGTACTAGTAACTTTCCGTTAGTAGAGACCGTCCTCTTATTGTCGATGTTTGCCAACCATGGTGGTGCCGACTATGGGGACGTACAATGGAAGTGTTTCGAGTAGGTTCTATTGTCACTGGTGCTAGACCCCATCTAATGAGTCACTCGTCTAGTGGTGGTTCAGAGACGCTGACGAAGAAGATCGAAGAGTGCTTGAATAAGAAGGGGCGTTTCATCCGATTCAACAAGCGAGTCATAGCTATAAGTCAAGATCACATGACTGTCGACGTTCCGAATAGCTTCCCGGGTCACAACCCTCCTGCCAACGCAGGCGAGCTGCTTGATGATTGGATCGACCTCGCTGTTGACCAAGACAAGACTATAGATGACCCTAGTGAACCTAGGACAAGAATCACCATCCCATCCGTCGCCGTTAAAGTCAATGGTGGGGAGACGTACAATTACTCTCACGTCATATCCACGTTGCCAATTTCTGTTCTTCGTACCATCGACTTGAGTGGTGCCGGCTTGAATGTCGTGCAAACGAATGCTGTGCGCGCACTGGAATACACTGCCGCAACCAAGGTCGCGATACTCTTCAAAACGAACTGGTGGACCACGAAACTGGGTATCGTGGGTGGTCAGACACTCACAGATCTCCCCATCGGCACGATTGTCTACCCTTCTTATGGTGTCGACTCCAATACGCCATCAAAGGTGCTCATCGCCGGTTACGTTGCGAAAGCAGATGCGAGCCACCTTGGTTCGCTCGCGAGAACGACAGACCGAGAGGTACTTTTGGACCTCGTGCTCCGAAATCTCGCGGAGGTACATGGTGGTCTACATCCCGACTTGACATACAAATACCTCAGGGAAGAATTCGTCGACATGCACGTGCAAGACTGGGACCGTGAGGAATATGCCATGGGTAAAGTTGACAGTACTACCAGTATCCGCGATCCATACGCTGATTTCGTTTTCCCCCTCAGGGGCATTCGCTACCTTTGCGCCTGGTCAATTCCAAAGTTTGTACACGTCGCTCTCTTACCCTGCGGCGAACAAATGCTTGCACTTTGCAGGCGAGGCAGTGAGTACGCATCATGCGTGAGTGAGATCCAACGAGGACGCTGCGAATAGTCATATTGACCTCATCACGTAGTTGGGTCGTTGGCGCACTCGACAGTTCCTGGAGAGCTGTATACGAGTATCTCAAGGTCACAGGACAGGACGAGAAGATGAAAAAGTTCAAGACGCTGTGGGGTGAGAGTAGCGAGTGGGCAACCAAGTCTCCCTTCGCTGAAGCTGCTAAAGAGGACCACGGACACGACTTGCTGGATGAGCATCTCGGGTTGGTAAATTGCGCTATTCGCGATAGGGTCATCCCGCTGTCCCGGTAGCGGGGCCAGGTTGATTCATCAGTGATACGAGTGTGGCTTGAGGATATCCGTTGCACTGTTAGTAGGAGAAGGCCATGTGTGCATCCTACTAATTGAATACGAGCCCTCCATTCAAGTATAGATGAGTGATTCGATAGATGTTATTCACCAAGTCTGATTCGTGACGAGTTGGTAGGAACACTTACACTCTGATCTGTTATCATGGTATCATCATCATAATGGGGGTCGTTGCCTATGATGATCGCGCTCACGCACGAATCCTGTCAAGGTCTTGATTGTCAACCACGTACCGGTCGATCTCGATTCGCATACGGATTCATCACCCTTTCAATACGCGTCCTGTGCACGTTTGCTTTTCGCGAGTCACGTCACAATGGAGGAACGGAAATGAAAAACACCCATACTCATTGGCATGTCGATTGTGCCTGTGTGTACGTGTTGACGGTGTTTCGTGTCGCCCCAGATCCAACGCCTCGGAAATCTGCGGAGTGTCAACGTGCTGATCAGAGCTTCTGTGGAATGGACAGCCTAGAACTCGCCTGCTGCTTGCGTTGTACCCCTGGCCGCGAACTGTATGCAACCCTATCAAGCATCCTGAATGCCGCCAAGGTAGTTATTCTGAGCAATTCATCAGAGTGGAAGCAACTCCGTGGAGGACTACACACCTTGCTTCCTGTTCCTGGACGAGGGGCCTTGAACTGGCAACGATCCTGTCACCCCGAGCTTGTTTGGTCATGACTCTTGGATTGCTGGATATTTGTACAGAGGAGCGTCCGCTTGGCATTGACGTTGAACGGATTAGTGTTCGGCCAGTGATCGACGAACGCTTGTTACTAGCAAGCACTGGCACAGGGCAAGCATTCCTGATCGTGTGCACTCACGTTCGAGCAAACCCCCTCGCGTTGGCCACCACCTAAGAACCGAGTGGGGAGTAGTACGATAACGATAACTGAGCACAGCCAAAATCGTCGGTTAAACACGCACGACGGTCCGCCCAACACCTCCACGTTCGTCTTTACCATGCCTTCGAATTGCGCCTCAACGCTGACGTCCGCGCTGACGACGTACGATCGACGGCCCTTGGCGCTAATCTCGTGCAAGAGTTGGGCCTTTGTCGGAGTGAGATGGCCGACAACGACAACGAGACTGTCCTCAGGCTGGCGATAGTCGCGTGGCCGGGCCTGTGACGAATGCGATCTTTGGTGATCGAGACCCTTGGCTGCTGCCAGAGATTCTGCGTGTTCCTCATCATGATGCTCATGCTCCGTCGAGCCACGGTCCTCCTCCCATACTTGGGACACTATTTCCATCTACCACATACCTATTACTCCGCTCGTAACCTGTTTTCCGGTGCGAGATCTGTAATATATATCAGTTGATATCATAGTCAATCCGGTCAAGGGCAGATGATGGGTTCAACCAGAGTTGGTGCGGCCACATCCGTCGTTCGGCTATCTCCGTCGACCTGTTTCACGGTGCATATAGAAATGTGGGCCTTCCGGGCACCCCTGGACCCGCAAGAGACAACCAAATAAATGATTCAACTGAAGTAAGCGGGGCACAATGGCATGGCTACAGGACAGGCTTAGGGTAAAGAGACAGGGGCAGATTTATAATCAAACTTCCTTAAACGGTAATGATCTCTTGACGGACCTTTCGGTTGGTTTTTTTTCACACTGGCACTTATGTCGACTAAACGTCAAAGGAATCGCCCTCATCACAGATCCGCCCATGGTATACTGGACGCGCTATCTCATTTCGCATCAGTAAAATCATAGCCTTATCCCGTAAATGTGCTGATAAGTGTCAACAAGGTCCAAATAAGGCCAGATAAGGCCGCGATGATTTTACTGGGGCCTCTCGGCTACAACTTGCACTTCAGCCTCGCCAGAATTGTCCGAGTTGACTGCGAGCGAGGGGCGCACAAGGCACGCACGAGGCCACAATTTCAGACTCGTTTGACAGCCGGCGGAGTAGTCTGGTGACCAGACCGTCTAAAGAGGCAAGCCGTCAACGGCGGCGGGGGATCTGCGAAACATATATGACTGTGAAGCTGCGCGGCCCTTTCAATGCCAACCTCTTCACTTCAGTATGCGCTTGAATTCCGCTCTGGCCTCCACTTTCTTGTTCGTTCCTATAGTTCTCGCAGACCATAGCCCCGGGGAGCACCAGCCCCGATTCCATAACAGTGTCAATGAAAATATCAACGACGCCCCAGGCTGGGTTAGCCAAGTCCCCTGGGCTGGTGCTGTCCTGCTCGAGGGCAACGAGGCATGTCTTTTCCGCACCGTGTGTTTCTTGATCTCATCCTGCCTTGTTCCAACAGGGAAGTTATAATTTTGTTACTGGATCGTTCGAGGCTCCCTCCGCTTCGGGTGACCATGGTTTCACTATCGCGCTCGGTATCGGCGGCAGAGGCGTGCAATGTGACATTGCTTTCGTGGTCGGCATCGATGTATTGGTAAACGGTAATGCGGTCTCTTACGCAGGTAAAGCGGTTTAAATCATGGGATCCAGTCACCGATCTCACCCCCCCTTTTTCATGTATGACTAGCTTGGGCCACCTTTGGTTACCATAAGGAGTCGCCACAAAAGTTTGATATCTCCTTCGGAGACACCATACGAGCCAGCGTCGCTGTGGGTACCGCCACGACCGGTTCCGCCGCGCTCGAAAATACCAAAAATGGTCAGATGTGGTGGGGGAATTTCAATGCAAGTGACTCTGTGGTCTGCCAGCAAAGTGCAGAGTGGGTTGTGACGCCGTTGGCGAACTATCCCTCCAATGAGATGCCTATTCCAAAGTTCAGCGAAGTGACCTTTTTGGATGCCACGGCTTATACCGTCAGTGGTAACTCCGTGATGCCCGGACCTGGGGCGGAGATCATCAATGAAATCGAGTTTAACAACAATCCATCGACCACTGCCACGGTTTTCGAAAACACCGTCACCATCGCATCTACGAGGTGAGATGTAGGAAGGCGAACAGGTGAAGAGATGTAAGAAGGCGAGAAGACGGTGAAGAGATGGTGGTTGTTTCAACTTGATATTGTATAGTAAGCTGGTTTGCTTTGTTGTCTTTTGTGTTTTCCCTCGGCGACTTATATAAATAAAGTTTCATTGACATGATATCCCGTGAGCGAGGCGTGACCATACCATTTAGACTTGGACCGCCATTTAGTCTAGCAGTTTCGATCGTGGCCGGCAGCCTTTGGTTGGACAGAACTTTGTATATATGGTGAGGCTGAGGCAACGCCCCTGGACTTGATAGCTAATGGTGTTTATCGCTTTCACACCACCTATTTTTCTCTTGTTGAACCATGTCTGAAGATCTGGCGACACAGTCCAACTATGACAAGATTGCGAGGAGGGACGTCCAGCTCAACTGGCGCGTTGGTTCTGATACACGGACGATTTCGATGTCGGCGATACATCGATTAAATAATGGCGCGAGGTAGTATACATCCCTCTGAGTTTCTCTCCTGCTGCGATCATGATCAATATAATTATAAATGATCAATTCATGATCGACGATCCCACGTCCGGAACGGGCCGAGGTCAAGATTGGCAACTCGGGTGGAGAGGTGTGTGTCTCCACCAGGCCATGTGCACCTTGGCAGCACTTTTTCCGTGACTCCACTGCACCCACAGACCATTTATCAACTACAAGCAAAACTCGTCAGTCGGACCCGGAATCCGGATCCCACTCGTTCCGCTCACCTCAAAGTTCCAAAATGAGTCAGGCGGATATGTAACAGACGATTTCCTGGGCTCTCGGCGACTGTACCTACAGGTACAGCGAGCCTTAGTAAGGAAGACATCAGACTCAATGGTAATCGACGGAGTTGAGCTGCCTACATACCGTTCGGGTCCCCTTGCACCGCGGCAGCCAAGCTGGTTCAAGTTTCAGGCTGAATGGATGACATGGAGAGGTCAGGAAACGGTTCGTCTAATCCATGCCGTCTCATCACTACACGGATCATCCCAATATATACCACACAGCACAATCGATGAAGAATTGAAGAGTTTATGTCTGGAAATGTTAGAAAATGTACTATGATAACCTTCGATGCGGTGAAGCTTCTGTGTAAGAATTTAAAACTAATCAACATCTTGATCGTCCAAGTCATACACTGTGAGTCGGACAGTAACCAGCGATTAGACCCCTCCGCGTCTGCTTGTGGGACCATTCCGCCTGTTACACCGCGGAACGATCGAACGCAACAACAGCGGAGTCGATAGACTACGGCGCGTTACTAATCACTCGGCTCAACACGCACTACGACCATGTTGTCGACATCGCACCCGCAGAAGCCGACTGTACGAATATTTTCCCGAGCGGCTGGCTCTCTCAAAGGCAAATCATCCCCGCCGACCACGCTGTCCGTGGTTCGAAGCGTCGAGACGTTGAAGAAAGGGTAGAGGAAGGCACGGGAGGGATGCAGCTGCTCTATAGGATCTGACAGATGGGACATGCTACGTCGGGCCCGTCTCATTCATCTGTGTGACCACGACAACTGCCTCCCACCCTGATCGTCGTCGAAACCAGCGTCGTTTCGCCTAATGCCCTCATCGTGTCACCATGGCCTTCTTCACGTCTTAGTCGGGACATTTTTTTTTTTCACTTGAGCCAATTATCATCGTCCCGCAACTTTCTGGTGCTTACCACCATTTGAAAAAGAGGGTTTGGGTGACAGTGCTGAGGGACTCGGACGTCTCCTTCGCGATGATCCGGAAATGCCACCGCTGGAGCCACACAGGACTCCTGTTCTCAAATCCATGCCATTCACTACTCCGATGGGGATATGAGACACCTGTTCTGAAGACTGAACCCAATCAGTGTCGCGGTGGAGATTTTGCGACGTCAGGGAAGCAAGATAAGATTCCTAGGTCTATATATGGTAGGCAAGATCTGGATCCTTCCCAGGACTCTCGGCTACAACTTGCACTTCAGCCTCGCCAGAATTGTCCGACACGCACGAGGCTTCAGACTCGTTTGACAGCGGAGTAGTCTGGTGTCTAAAGAGGCAAGCCGTCAACGGCGGCGCCGCGGCGGGGGACCTGCGAAACATATATGACTGTGAAGCTGTGCGGCCCTTTCAATGCCAACCTCGTCATCTGTCTTCACTTCAGTATGCGCTTGAATTCCGCTCTCGCCTCCACTTTCTTGTTCGTTCCTATAGTTCTCGCAGACTATAGCCCCGGTGAGCACCAGCCCCGATTCCATAACAGTGTCAACGAAAATATCAACGACGCCCCAGGCTGGGTTAGCCAAGTCCCCTGGGCTGGTGCTGTCCTGCCTAAGGACAACGGGGCATGTCTTTTCCGCACCGTATGTTGCTTGATCTCATCTTGCCTTGTTCCAACAGTTTGAGGGAAGTTACAATTTTGCCACTGGATCGTTCGAGGCTCCCTCCGCTTCGGGTGACCATGGTTTCACTATCGCGGTCGGTATCGGCGGCAGAGGCGTGCAATGTGACATTGCTTTCGTGGCCGGCATCGATGTGTTGGTAAACGGTAATGTGGTCTCTTACCAGGGTAAAGCGGTCTAAATCATGGGATCCAGTCACCGATCTCACCCACCCCTTTTTCATGTATGTCTAGGTTGGGCCATCTGGGGTGCCAATGCCGCGTCGGCAAATATTAGCATCTCCCATGGAGACACCATATGAGTCAGCGTCGGTGTGTTTACCGCCACGACCGGTACCGCCTTGCTCGAAAATTTCAACAATGGCCAGATCTGGTTGTTTGATTTCGTTACAGATGAACCTGTGGTCTGCCAGCAGAGTGCAGAGTGGGTTGTGACGCCGTTGGCGAACTATTCCCCCAATGAGATGCCTATTGCCAAGTTTGGCGAAGTGACCTTTTTGGGTGCCATGGCTCATACCCATGGTAAGGCCTTCGTGATGCCCGGACCTGGGGCTAACATCACCAATGAAATCCAGCATAACAACAATCCATTGACCACTGCCATGGCTTACGAAAGCACCGTCGTCATTGCATATGTGATGTGAGATGTAATGAAGTGTGTGGTACTCCATTTTGTCTCTACTGTGAGAACAGTAGGTGCCACAAGCATATTGCAAGTGACAAGAGGAAGGTATGTGCCTAGTGGGAGGTACTCACTAGGTCTGAGGATAGAGATTGCTAGCTTGAGGAGCGGAGGTGTTTTTATAGAAGCAAAGAGGAAATGCTTGTATAAGAGAGTATCATAACTGAGGAGAGTGATACAGAGTGAGCTCTCCTCTATATAGTGTTCAGGTATTGTTTGTACCTGTATGTCTCCACTCTAGGGTAGGTAAAGATAAGAGATAGGAATGAGTCATATCGTATCACAAATAATAAGAGTCCTATCTATAGCCAATAGCAATAATGATGGTTATCTATGATGTCATATGATGAGTAATATGTGATAGTGTACTCGGACCTATTGTCCGAAGTTCTGGACCATTGATGTAATCAGGTCTGGAATCTGGGTTATGGAATAGAAGAGCAGAAAGCAAATACCCAGATCTCAACACTCCTCCTCACTAGAAACATAAGTCATCATGAATAAGAGGATAAAGTCAAACTCTTTCGTCCATGCTCGAAGGCTATCTTTCCAAGATTCTTGGTAAAGATATCTGCGAACTGTTGTTGTGAAGGAACATAAAATAGTTCAACTTCACCTTCTTCAACAGCCTCCCGAATATAGTGTTCAGGGATGCGAACATGTTTAGTTTGTCCTTCTTGAGCTGGATTCGAAGCAAGAAACATAGCTCCCTGATTATCAACACATAGGGGAATAGTGGAGAGAGGAAAAGAAAGTTCCTCAAACAGATTGTGGATCCATTGGATTTGTCTGCAACATTCTGTCATTCCACAGTATTCTGCTTCGGTGGATAAAAGTCGAACTCTTTTCTGTCGTTTGGAAAGCCATGATGCAATTCTATTTGCAAGAAAGATAGAATAACCTGTAGTAGACTGTGAGGTCTCTATGTCTCCAGCCCAATCAGTGTCAGAATAAGCGACGAAACCATTGACTGGTCCATCCGCAGCATAGGTCAAGCACAACTTGGTAGTATGTGTGAGATAGCACACTGTATAAAGTGCCTTCTGCAAATGTTCCTCTGAGGGATTTGCAGAGAACTGCGACATCTTGATCACTGAATAGGCGAGATCAGGTCTTGTGCCAAGCATAATGTAAAGCAATGATCCGATGACCGATTGATAACAACTTCGAAGAGTTGGGTTTGATTCTCCTTCATTGGGCTTTGGGGTATATCCAGAAGGAAGGGGAGTAGCAACTGGTTTACAGTCAGTTTGACCAAAGCGCTCAACTATCTTTGCAGCATAGGAGCATTGATCAAGCCTCAGAGTGCATTTCTTGTGATCTCTGGTTATCCTCATTCCAAGGTATTCTTGAAACGACCAGAACCCACCTAAGGGTCTAGTGTTTGTAGTCGCAAGAGTACTAGTGAGGATGTTCTGGGAAAACTCCAAGAGAACAAGACTGGAGAGTCTTGTACTACTTGGCTATAGTATTTAT
>JBBPNA010000222.1:0-43240 GCA_038090555.1 Boletus subcaerulescens | reverse complement strand
AGAAGTCGGTCTTATATACATGGAGAGGAGTTCAGGGTCGGTTAATGTAAGGGCAGGCATAGAACAAGAGAGAACAAGATGGAAGGAAGTCACTGACGAAGCAAGTGATAAGAGATAAGGGTTACATGTGGGGGAATGAGTCAGCGATGAAGAAAAGAAAAGAAAGTCCTATAGTGCGGTTCAAATGTGCAAGTAAGCATAGTAGTACAAGTGATGAGTAGAGTGAAGAAAAGAGAAGTTGTAACATTACCCCTGTCTTAGACCTAAGACCACGTCGCAAGGCAATTAGAGCCCTGTGCAGGAGTACCCTGGGAAGCTGGTGATGTTAGCGTAACTGGTTTCATCGATAACATCATCTAGTTCCGGAGACGGGGCAGAACATCTGGGGGAGGCGGACCTTTGAGGAGGAGGGATGGGGAGTCCTTGACCTGAGTTGGAGGATCGGTAGGAACGGGAGGAACGAGAGGAGCGGGAAGAACCAGAGGAAGTTGTAGACCCTCGGCGAGGGGAGTGAAAGGAATCGGGGGCAGGAGTTCTGCGGGCATGGCCGGAGATACGGTCAGCCAAGGGTTGATGCCCCATGGGGCGGGTGGCGGAGAGCCAACTAAGGAGAGCGGGGTGGCAAGTGACGATAGGGCAGTTCACCTGACTGTGTCCTGGGGCCCATTGGCGACAGCCCATGATAGGGCATTGGTATACTGGACAGTTGTGGCAAATATGGCCAAGGCGGTGGCATTGGAAGCAGGCATCACAGAATCTCGGGTCGGAGGGGAGGAGAGGGGAGGTGCGGAGGTGACCATAGTGTAGTTGACTCTGATGGTGATGGGTTCTTTCGGCTTCATTCATGATGAGGAGTTCTTCAGGAGACAGGGCAGACGAGGAGGACGAGGAATGCTCGTCTTTGTGGTGTAGAGGGTAAGTCCCAGAGTTGACGATTCTGGAGGCGGCCAGCTCTATGGCGTATCTGTCAATGTCCTGAAGAAACTCTCCAAATTCCATCTGGTACATCACTTGATGGAGTTCTCATAAGATGTTCTGTTGGGTGGAGGATACCCAATTGCGATCCATGCAGTTGGTAGAGAAGGCGGTGATGTCATTGGTGACAAGGGAGAGGCATTGGGTCTGATGAAATGCCCGGTATAGGGCCAAGAAGGCGGAGTTCATGTCTAGGTGGGAGTCTATGGGGATAGCCATGCTGGTGTCGCAGATGTAATGAGCGACGTTGTTTCTGTAGCGGGGAGAGGGGGTGCCTTCTCGAACAGCATTGGCGTAGATGGGGGTATCAACGGTGAGTACAGGTCTGGGGCTAGGTGCGGAGGCGAAGTGAACGGAGGAATGGGTTACGGGAGATTGAGGAGTGGGGCAGGCAATGGGAATGGTCATATTTACGGTTTCGTCTGGAGTGATATGGAAGGTGACGCTATGGGTGGGTGGTTTGATAGCGTCTATAGGGTTAGAGCCCCATCCAGGGTCAGCGAGAGTGGAAGTGGGTGAGGACGGGGTGGAAGGGGTCGAAGCGGTGACAGAAGACTCAGAAGTAAGCGAGGTTTGCATGGAGGACATGTTTTTCTGACGGGGGAAGAGATGGAGGATCTATCGGGAAAAGACTGAGGGGTGGAGTTTCTTATACTCCTTCAAAGCGGACTTTGCATTTTTCAGATTCAGCTCGGGGATCCATGAGTCTTCTTCGGCAGAGTATCCTTTCCATCGGATCAGATATATGTGGCGAGAAGGGGGTTCATGATGGCGTAGAATCTTCTCAATTTCGTATTCTTCTTCTCCCTGGATAAGTTCCGGCGGAGGAGAAGGGAAGTTCAGACCGTGTATGCTATTTTCGCGATAGGGTGATAACAGAGAAGCATGGAATACCGGGTGAATCTTCCAGGTTTTTGGAAGGCGGAGTTGGTAGGTGAGCGGAGATAGGACCTTGATGATGGTAAAGGGTCCTTCTCTTTTGGGGTCGAATTTTGGGATAGTGGAGCGGCGTTTCAAGTTCCTGGCTTCTAACCATACTTTATCTCCTTTGGCGAAGGGAACAAAGCCTTGATTTCCTCAAGCCTTCATGACTTGGCGAGCGAGTTCGTGGGCAGCCAGGGCTTCATTTCGAGCAGTGGTGAGGGTTTTTTGATGGCTGGGAGAGGGAAGTCTGGGAGAAGGGAAGATAGGGCGTGGGGTTCATAGCCCATCATGAGAAAGAATGGGGATTTGCCAGTGACGGAGTGTGGGTGGTGATTGTGGGCAAATTCGGCGTGCACGATATGATCAGTCCAAGACGTCGGGTTGTTTCCGCAATAGATTCGGAGATAGGTCTCCACTTCTTGGTTTACTCTTTCGGTCTCTCCGTCAGTCTGGGAATGATAAGTGGTGGAGAGAGCGAGGTCGTAGTTCAGAAGTTTCCCGAGTTCTTTTGCGAAAGCCGAGGCGAACTGCAGTCTGCGGTCGGAGATGATCTTGTCATAGAGGCCGAAGCGGCGATAAACTTTATGGAAGAAGAGGGTAGCAATTTCCTGGGCAGTGACGGTCTTTTTGGTGGGGCAAAGAATTACTCCTTTGGTAAGTCCGTGGTCTACAATTACCAAGAGTGAGTCGAAGCCATCAGACAAGGGAAGATCTGTGATGAGGTCGCAGGAAAGCTGTTGGAAAGGACGGGAGGCGAGGGAGGAGATAGGTGACGAGGAAGGGACCATGGAATGTGTGTTCGTCTTGGCCTGTTGGCATAAGGAGCATCCTTCTACGTACTTCCTAACAAATTGGGCAAGTCCTGGCCACCAGAAATCGGCGGAGATGAGTTGCCTGGTCTTAAGATAGCCTGGGTGGGCTGTGGATTCATGATCATGGCATCTGGAAACGATAGAGCAGTGGAGAGAATTGTCCGGTGGTACGTAAGTGCGTCCTTGATAGGTGAGAACTCCTTCTGCGAAGGCCCAGTCAGATAGGCGAGAGCGGAAGGCTGGGGGAATAGTTTCGTCAAGGGCTTGTAAGGCATTCAGAACGAGGGGATCATCCTTTGAGGAGGATGAGACCTTCTGATGCAAAGTGGAGTCAATGACACGAACAAAGAGGGATTCGGGGAGGAGGATGGTTCCAGTGTTGTCAGGTTCATCGGGAAGGAGATCAGGGTGGTGGGAGAGAGCATCGGGACCAGCTAAGAGTTTTCCCGGGACATGAACCATTTTGAGATCAAAGTCAGCGAGGTCTAGGAGCCATCTCGCTTGGCGGCGATTGAGGTTCTGGGCTTGTCGGAAATAGGTAAGGTTTTTGTGATCAGTGAAGACTTGGACTGGGAAGGGAGATCCGTGGAGATAGTGCCTCCACGTTTTCAAGGCACGGATGATAGCGAGGAGTTCCCTGTCGTAGATGTCGTAGTTTCGTTCTGCAGGTGAAAACGAAGTGGAAAGGTAGGAGCAGGGGTGCCAATCGCCATTGGGGTCCGTTTGGAGGAGAATGGCGCCAGAAGCATACTTCGAGGCATCGGTGGCAATGGCAAATGGAGCGGAGGGATCAGGAAGGTGGAGGATGGGTTTGGACAGGAATAGGTCCTTCAAGGAGTCGAAGGACTTTTGACAGGTGGAAGTCCATTGCCAACCAGTGTTCTTTTTGGTCATATCAATGAGTGGGCAAGCGACGGTGGAATAATCAGGGATAAAGCGGCAGTAGAAGTTGGCGAATCCTAGGAAGGAGCGAACTTCTTTAACCTTAGTTGGAGTGGGCCATTTGGCGATCCCTTCGAGTTTTACAGGGTCCATGGCGAGTTGACCGGGTTTTACGACTATTCCAAGGTATTCTACCTCCGAGGCGGCGAAGGTACACTTTTCCAGTTTGAGATGGAGATCTAGTTCCTTCATTCTCTGGAGAACTCGTTTGGTTCGTTCTGTGTGAGTTTCTTCATCAGGGGAAAAGATAAGGAGGTTGTCCATATAGATGACTAACCATCCTTCTGCGATCATGTCATGGAACGAGTTGTTCATGAACCTTTGGAATGTGGCAGGGGAGTTGTTCAACCCGAAGAACATGACCATTGGTTCGAAGAGTCCTTTGTGGGTGATGAAGGCGGCTTTCCATTGGTGGCCGTCCTTGATTTGGACGTTATTGTAGCCCCATCATACGTCGAATTTGGTGAAGAGCTTTGCTCCTTTGAGCTTATCAATGAGGTTGGAGATGAGAGGAAGGGGGTAGGCATCTCAGATGGTGTGTTCGTTAAGGTACCTGTAGTCCTGGCAAGGGCGTAGCTTCCCATCTTTCTTGTTAATGAAAAAGAATGGAGCAGCCTGGGGGGAGTTGGAAGGGTGGATCTTTCCAGATTTGAGGTTTTCGTCAAGGAAGGTTTCGGTTGCCTTTTGTTCTTCGGGGGAGAGGGGGTAGATCTTTCCGACTTTCGGGGTGAAGGATTCATCTAGATTAATCTCGTGGTCATAGGGTCTGGATGGGGGAAGGTGTTCTGCGGATTCCTGGTCAAAGACGGAGGAGAATTCTTGGTATTCTGGGGGAAGAGTGACCTTGGGTTTTGCTTTCTCAGCCACCATAGCCAGTTCGGTGGCATTAGTCAATTTGGCTATGACTGGGGATCCAAGGGGGGCAAAACGAGAGCTGAAACGGATGATTCGGTTTACGGAGTAGGCTTCCTTGGCACGGGCGCAGAACTGGGATTCGGTTTCTACATTCAGGTATTCATAGAGTCTCGAATCATGGACGATGTGGACGTTGAGATGACGAGGGGGGCAGGGAGAGGGTTCCGTGAGTTTCAGGAAGGGGTTCTTGGTTTGGGAATGGTAAAGTTCGGCGGATTCATCCGAGCTTTCGAGGATGGAGATGGTCTGCTGAGACCAGTCGATAGTGGGATTGGCCTTGGTGAGCCAGGGGAGTCTGAGGATGACGTTTTCATTGCCACAGTGCATAACATAGAAAAGAACCTTGTGAAGAATTCCTTCAAGGTTAATGAATAACATGGTGGTGAATTTGATCGATCCTTTCTTATTGTCAGATTGGTCGATGTTCTTAACAATGACAGGTTCGGGGAGGTGAGTCAGGGGAAGGCGGTGTTTCTTGGCAAAATGCCAGTCGATGCAGGACATGTCAGCACCACTATCGATTAGGGCGTGGGCTTCGACGACTTTAGTGCTCCAGAGCTATCAACTGAAGGGGGAGTTTCATTCCTTTAGAAGACGGAGATACAAGTACAGGAGTGCATGTAAGAGAGGGAGGAGGAACTTGCGTCGAATGAGTCCTCCTCTTCAAAAATCCCAGGAGAAGGCGACTTTCCTAACAGTTGCATCTTCATCATCGTTGTCATCTTCGATTTCCATGAGACTAGGGAGGGTGTCTTTTGGTTCTTCTTTGGTTACTTTCTGGACAGACTTTCCCTTAGACCCTTTCGAGGGGAAGTTAGGACAGTCGTTGCTCATGTGTCCTCCTTTTCAGCAGCGAAAGCATAATCCTTTTTCAATGCACTTCTTCTTCAGGGGTAAGTTTCCCGATACGGACGGTGTCCACATCCATGGCATTGGGATCTTTGGCAGGGGAAGTGGAGGTGTGGTATGCTTGGTAGGGGTTGGTAGCACCTCCAGAGCGAAAGCGGCCAACTTCTTGTGCGCATTGGTATTGGAATTGGAATTGGGCTGCTTTCTCGTACCAGGTGTTGATGGAGGTAGGGGGAGTGTCCATGGAGTAGATGCGATGCATCAAGGGTTCAGGGATACCGGCAGAATAGAAGCCGATGAGGATGTTGGCATCAGTGATGCCAGACAAAGTAACGTTGCTTTTAAACTCGGCAGTGTAGGTGGCAAGGGAGGGGGTGTATTCTCCTTTCTTCTTTGGGTGGTTGGCCATTCATTTCATAGTGAGCCAGGAAACTGCATTGGCTACTGTGTCCTTAAGCTCAAACATCTTTTTGAAGGCGGAGCAAAAGTCGACAAAAGTTCTGAAGTTGATTGAAGCGGTACTGATAGCAGATTGCCGAAAGGTATTAGCCCAAACGAGGGCAGATCCCTTGGTCATATGAGAAAGAGCAAAAGCGATCTGCTTAGCATCGGTGTCATAGATGGTGGAGTTTACTGCAAGGTAAAAGTGGACGGTGTTCAGCCATTGGTTGGCGGTGTCAGTGGATCCATCGAAGGGTTCTGAAGCTCCGAGGCGGAGTTCCGTGGTTTTGGAAGACATGGGGTTTCTAGGGGGTAGAGAGGGTCAAGGTGGTACTGAGGGAAGGGGGTTCCCGAAGATACGTCCAGTAAGAGCTGTGAGGGTAGGGGAAGGGGGAGTAGGGATTCGAGGGATGGAGAGGGTGGCGGATAGTTGGTGGGAAAGGTCTAGGGTTTCGTTGTCGTCGGGGTTAATCTCGATGTCGAGATCTGGGTCAGGGGTACTTTGTTCTTCGTCAAAGGGTTCAGAGAATTCTGAGGATACGGAGGGTTCTTGTTGGGCAAGGTCCCACAAATATCGTGGGAGTTGAGGGGTCTGTTGAGCAATGGTGATGCGGTACTACAGCGGTGGTAGCTGCGTGATAGAGTTTAGATCTTTTGTTACATTTGGCCCGGGTAGGGACGAACGTAGCCTTGGAAGGTTCGAGCGAACAGGTTTTTGAGGTGAGCGTACCCTTTACGGCGGTACGAGGTCCTTAGAACAGAGGATCACTACTGGTCAAGAGCCAGTAGTGTTACAAAGAGAATCGTAGGTTCAAGAGACAAGGAGCTAGTCAAGTGCTAGCGATGAGTCTTAGAGTCGAGAGATGAGATCAACAGAGTAGATTCCAGTGATATCCAAGGGGATCTAAGCTAAGGTACAACCAAGTTAGAAGTCGGTCTTATATACATGGAGAGGAGTTCAGGGTCGGTTAATGTAAGGGCAGGCATAGAACAAGAGAGAACAAGATGGAAGGAAGTCACTGACGAAGCAAGTGATAAGAGATAAGGGTTACATATGGGGGAATGAGTCAGCAATGAAGAAAAGAAAAGAAAGTCCTATAGTGCGGTTCAAACGCGCAAGTAAGCATAGTAGTACAAGTGACGAGTAGAGTGAAGAAAAGAGAAGTTGTAACAGGTGGGGTAGTGCTGCCAAGCAGTGGTGAGAATGGTCTCCAGTTTGACCATGGAGAGGACCTTGGTCTTGGTCAGGTTGTTATCAATGGCAGTGTTGAGCTGCTGATGGACGGTCTTTGCATACTTGGGGAGCTTGGTGATGGTGACGAGGGCCTTGAGGTTATCAGGGACCTTGTGCTGGAGCTGTTCCAGCTGTGCGAAGCTGGCGTTCAGCTTGAAAAAAGCAGGGCCAGGGTGGTTGTTATTAGGGAAGGTAATCCTGAGCATAATCTTCCACTCGGTATAGGCAGAAGCAAGAGAGGTGGTCTCGAACTTCTTCTTCAGGGCATCCCAAAGCTCCTTGCTGGTAGAGCAAGTGGTGAAGTTGCCAGTGATGGATGGTCAAGTTGGAGTATGATGGAGCCAAGGGATCTGTCATTGTTCTCATCCCACTTGTCCTTGGCTTCTTCATCTTTCTTGGTAGGGGCAGTTCCAGTGATCATCGGGCGCGCCTTATTGTACATCTTCTGCCATATGCCAATGGCATGAAGGTATACTTCCATGTCTTGTGCCCAATGTTTGTAGTTAACACCGTTGAGCTTGGCAATGATAGTGAGGGTTGAGGACATGTTGGTAGTAGGTTCTGAAAGAGTGATGTGTCAGTATAAACCAATAAAGGGAGCAAGAAGAATGTTCACATCACTGAACAGTCAGAGCTCTCAGAATGTAGGGTCATAGCGACCCCCTATATCCAGAGTCTGATGGCTGTTACTCTAAGCATTGCCGTGTTGAGAGTGTTTGGCATTTCTGCACAGAACAGCAAGTGTCCAAGGGTTCACCCATGAGCAGATGACAAGCGGGTAAACCACATAGTCAGAGCTCCAGGCTTCTGTAACCATTTGAAATTGAAACAAGATAGATATTGCGCCCAACGTGCTTGTCACCTGTTCAGATCTTGGCAAGTCATGTAGAATTGCAAATTCGCATGATCATTCCAGATCTCGAACTCGTGGTGTGTGCCTTCTAGATAGTGGCACCAGATTTCAAGTGAGCGAATCACACTGAGTATTTCTTTATCTGCAATAGGGTAATCTTGTTCCTGTGGAGACATTGAATGAGAGGAATAGGCAACTGGGTGCCATTTGTCATCTTTCTGAATAGATAACACTGCTCCTGTGGCGTAATCAGAAGCATTGCATTTTAAGCAGAACTGGGCTTCATCATCAGGGAATGCAAGAACGGGGGCTGGAGTGAAATAATGTTTCAACGTGTTAAATGCCTCCTGTTGTTCCTGCTTCCATTTGAAGGGATTTTCCTTCTTTGTCAAGTCATTAAGTGGTCTAGCTACCATTGCATAATCTTGAATAAACCTTTGGTAAAAGTTCACTAGTCCTAAGAAGCTTCTAACTCCTTGGCCATTCTTGGGTGTGGGCCATTCCAAAATGGCTTGAATCTTTGTTTTGTCCATCTTTATTCCATCCTTTCCTACCATCATACCCAGAAACTCAACTTCTTTATCATGGAATGTGCATTTTTCTGGTTTTATAAATAAATCATTTTCTTCAAGACATCATAGTACTTCCATAATGATTTTGTTGTGTGCTTCGCGATCGTTGGATTTAGTAAATATCATTAGATCATCAATGTAGACGACAGCACAGTCGTCCATATCTGCAAAGATCTCATTCATCATGGCTTGAAACATCCCAGGAGAATTGCACAGCCCAAAGTGTATGACAAGGGGTTCGAACACTCCTCAGAAGCATACAAAAGCTGCCTTCCATTCATCACCATCTTTGATGCGTACATTATTATATCTGCATCGGAGATCCATCTTTGTGAATAGCTTAGCCCCTTTTAACTTATTGACCAATTGTGGGGTCAGGGGTAAAGGGTAATTGTTTTTGACTGTGTGTTCGTTTAGATAATGGTAGTCCTGTACCATGCATTTTCGGCCATCTTTCTTAGGTATGAAGAACACGGGTGATGTTTGTGGAGACTTAGAGGGTCTAATATACCCCTTTTTGAGCTGATCATCTATGAACTCGGAAACTTCCTGTTGTTCTGTGACAGACAGGGCAATGATGTGTCCTTTCTTGGGTGTGAACGTATCTTTCATATCAATGGTGTGATCCCATGGTTTCCAAATCGGCATTCACTCAGATTCTCCTTTGTGAAATACTTTTAGATATTTATGGAACTCTTTTGGGACAAGTTCATCTGCTGTTTCTGTCTTAGGGGTAGGCTTATCTAAAGCCACACGGACTGTGCAAGCAAGATATGTGTTTTCTTCTTCTTCCTTATCAGTGTGTCGTAAGAATGATTCCTTATCCTGCAGGAAAGAGCATGTTTGTGGGCAACATGTCATTTCAACTGTCCATTTGGTCCAGTCTATAATAGAGTTATGCTTCTTCAACCAGGAGAAGCCTAGGATCATCTGATTCTTTCCAAGATCTGTGATTTCTGCTGTGACATGTTCTCTGTGCCCTTGGTAATCAATAATTACTTCTGCAGAATGTGTGATATTTCCTGCGAAATTCTTAGTTCCATCCACATTGTATATAGGAATAGGG
This sequence comes from Boletus subcaerulescens, assembly GCA_038090555.1. NCBI lineage: Eukaryota > Fungi > Basidiomycota > Agaricomycetes > Boletales > Boletaceae > Boletus > Boletus subcaerulescens. The sequence goes on along the minus strand of JBBPNA010000222.1, from coordinate 33,657 downwards.
TGGTGCAAAGGGGTCAGGGGTAAATGATGCTTCTGAGCCCAAGTGCAATTAATGAATATTATGTTTGCACTGCTATCAAGCAATGCATCTGTGGTGATGAAGTTTTTTATATGAGAAGGAGAGATTTGGATAGTCATACAGATCTCCTTCTGTAGGTTTGTGCTGTGGACACATGCTTCTTCCAGGATTTGGATATTGGTGTTGATAAGTGAATGAAGTACAGGTGTGAAGCTCCTGCCAAGCTCCACTAAGGAAGATCCACTTGGCTGTGATGATTCATTGTCCGATTTGTCGGATTCTTCACCAGCCAGTGGCAAAAACCTATTGTCATCAGATAAATTAAATCATACCTTCTTTGTATCCACATGAACACCTGGTTCGTTCATGTGGCTTTCCCTTTTCCCTTCTTGGATTCTGTGACTTGGAGATTGAAGAAGTAGGCTTTCATTTTATTGTATGACATGCTGCGGATGGCTTGATCCAGGCCAGATGACTCATGGTCCCAGGAGTCAGCACCTTCTTCTTCAATATCCCTACTTTGCAGCCTTCTTGCCGACATCCTTTCTTGTGTCCTCCACCAAGCCACTTGCAGTCTGGGCATGCAAGCTTGGGTTTTGAACAGTCCTTGACAAAGTGTCTGCCACCACAGTTGTAGCACTTTTTTTGTGCAGAAGACGTCGAGGGTCTTCACTCAAAGATGTCTATATCCATGGCATTGGGATCTCTGGATCTGCAGGAGTTGCCGCCGCATATGAAGCTTATTAATTGCTTCCTTGTGCCTACTTCTCAGATCTTAGCGAGATAGGTGAGAACTGTGGTGGGATGAGTTCCATCTAAGAGGATCTTGTCGATTATCGAGCATTGGATGTTTTGCTCTATGAGCTCAATGAGATGCATAGGGTCCATGCCTGCTTGTGGTTCGTATCTTTGGAAGTTGATGATCCAATCATCTATGGGCATTAATTCTGTTTGTTTGAGGGTGTGCAGCTTCTGTCTGGCCCACTCATTCTGATTGACTGATCTGAAGAGTGCTTCGACTTCTTCTTCTAGTTCCACCCACGTGTATGTTCCTCCAGCTAATAGCCGATCAATCCTTGTGTGGGCAAAACCGCCTGCCTTTTGTTCTTCAAGACATGATAGCACAGCTATTACTGCCTTGTGTGATCTTTGTGGGAATATGGTGGGGTTTTTGCTTATCCAAGCTTTGATCTTGGTCCACCATTCTTCAAACTTTCCTTTTGAGCCATTAAAGTTTCCAGGATCTTGTAATACTTTGCTCATCTTAGGGGTAGTGCCTCCTGTGGCATTCGGTGCTGCAACTGTTTGTAGCTGTGCTTGTAGATTTTGTATTTCATTGGTGCAGTGTAGTATTTGTAGGTTCTGTGTATCTCTTTCTTGGAGGAAGAAGTCAAATAGTGCCACAAAGTCTTGTGTGACTGCGGGATCCAGACCATTGTTTAGGGGGTTTGCTTGAATATTCCACGATCGAAGGCAGACATGATGAGTTAGATTACAATGGCAGAGGGGGGTTTGGTACTTGTAAGCGGTGTATTCTAGGTTCCGCTATGTGTGGTGCTAGGGTAGGGCATTTCTTCACCTTGTAGCACTTGTCTCGTGGTCTAAGGGATGGGGTGTTCTGAAGTTTGTCATCGAACTGCCAGAAAACTATCATTTTTGGTTCCCTTATCCTAGTGGCTGCTGGCCACACCTTTCTTTGCCTTCTTTGGCTTTCTGGTTGTTGATATGGGGTTGGTTCCCTTTTCCTAATCTGTTCTCTTCTGACTCTGTCTACAAGCCCGTCAACGAGCCACTCGACAACTCTCTCCGGCATGAATAAGGGCACTAATGCCACTTGGATCAGCTCGTACACTGGGGGTTCATACTTGTTCAGGTCGTAGCTTTCACTGTTGATCAAGGGGGCGTGCAGAGCAACTGGTGCTTCCAGTAGACTCTTGTAGTCTGAAAGGATGAGAGATGATGGGGATGGGCTTCCTGGCTGTTGTGCTTGACCTATATGTGCTGGCCCTGCCTCTGCTGCTTCTACTACTGGTGTTGGAGAGTAAACTAAATTTAATGACTCATTTTCTTCTTGAGTCGATCTGAACCACTCCCGAACCTCTGATATGTGTCCATTGGGTACGAGTGACAATCCTTCTACTGATGCGATGTAAGGTGGTTGAGCTGACACTAAGAAGATGTCTTGAGCTCCATAGAATGCATTGTATTCCCTTGAATGTACTGGTGGATGGGATGCGAATGCAAGGATGGCGTGTGCAGTAGGGAACTTCGTCAGGGAACTTCAGCAGTCTGCTTCAACAGTCGTCTGCAAATGAGGTAGCAAGTTGAATAGTCTTGTTCTAGTGAAACAGCCCTTAAAGACTCACTGTTAAGTGAAGCTTGCTAGGTCGCTCTGTGCTAGAGAAAAACAAAAGAGGAAAAAAGAGTAGAGTCGCCTTTAAGGGGAGAACTCCAAGAGAACAAGACTGGGGAGTCTTGGTCTACTTGGAAATAGTATTTATACTACTAGTACATGCGCACAGACCAAGCTATGTTATGGCTATATATAGTAAGTATCCTTGGTACTGGGTAACATGAGGGAAGGGCATGTGCAATTGTCAAGTCCAGATCCTCCAGGTTTGAGTCTGGTGAGATCCGAGAGAGATGGTAAAGGGAACGGAGGTGCGGAGGTGCGGAGGTATGGAAGTACGGAGGTGTGGGGTGTGGAGGTACAGAGGTGTGAGGACGTTGGCACAGGACTTATGTGATGCGCCCTTGTCAGGTCCTGTGTCCTTGTATTTAGGGTAGAGAAAGAGGGAAATGAAGTCAGACTTGAGAGGAGGTGACTTAGTTAATTTTCATACTGAAGGTACGACAGAATATTACAGGGGACTTATATACTACTCAAAACCTGGAAGAAGTCCAGACCCAAGACTAATGCATGAAGGCGATGTACATTGGATTGGAATGATGAACAATGGAGCACGGAGCACAGCCAGGATGGGCTGTACAGGAGGTGAAAATGTAGACTAGAATGGAAAAAGGTTAATGTAGGTACAAGTACGGAGTTGCAACTCCATAGATGTCCATTACTCCTTGGTCAAGATTCCCCGAAGTACTCCGGAGTTGACCAGAGTTGGACTTGGTAATTTCTGGGTCGTGACAGCGATCATACATACATGCGTAGTGCGCATGTATGTGGCAGCATGTGGCTGCAATGCGCATTTAATGTGATCAAGAAGCATAGATGTGGGAGATGAGATGTGCATGTGTGAATAGAAGCAATAGAGCGGAGAAGGAAAGAGTGCATGTGAGTGCATGAAAGGAATAGATAGGGGTTGAAAGAAAAGAAAAATGTTAAGTTCAAATGCTTATCGTAGTGATCGTAACATGTGCTCTATGCTCTGCCATCCATGGCAACCCGGGAGGCTCGCATAATATTCATTAAAGACAGGGCCACACAACTCCTCAAAGATTCAGAATATCTGACAGGGGGGGCCCCAATGAACCAGTGAGCAACATTTTTGTACACAGACATAGTATTCATCTAGGATCTGCAGGGGAAAAGGCTGAACTTTGGTCACCCAGTACTCAAACAAGTCTGTCTTTCGGTATACTATCCAAAGACAAGCAAATTCCTTCGCAATTTTCCTGACTTTCAAGATGCTGTCCCCAGGAAAGTGCTTGCACTAGTTGCTGCAATGGTACGTACTCCTCACCACTCATCACAGCTACTAACTATGGTTGACAGGTTCATTTTGTGTTAACGCTCTATAAGAAGCACGGCAAGGACATCAATCCAAATATCATTGCGAAAGATCTCAAGGGGGCATACAACAAATTTATGGGCAGCATGTGCAAACTCAAGGAACACTATTCCAAAGGTTGCCGCTTTGAGGATATGATTGCTCAATGGCCAGCTGAGGGAATGTAAGAAACTGTGTATTGTTGTGTTCTCACTAATTTATGAATAGGGATGGGTTCTCTACTATCCATGGTGATGACAATGACAATGGTGATGAGTACGGTATGAAATATCTGATTTGGAGGTAGAGTTGGCTTTGATCAAGCAGCTGAGTGAAAATGATGGCGAGGACCAAGACTTTGGAGCACATCCTCATAATGGACATGAATTCATGGCTTCACTGCTCAAGCTAACAACGATCATAACAGTGGCCACTCTGACAATGAGAATAATGGTGGCCACTCCGATGGTGTGGATGATAGCAGCTGCTCTGACGATGATGATGATAAGGATGGCTGCTCTGACAATGAGGATAATGGTGGCCACTCCAATGGTGTGGATGATAGCAGCCGCTCTGATGATGATAATGATGAGGTTCTTGACAATGAAGGCTTTGATGGTCACTAGTCTGATGGCTCAGAGTAGATGGGCGAAGGGGATGATGGTATTGATGCTGATGAGTAGACGTAGAGCTAGTAGCATATCAGTAATGTTGAAGTTGATGTTTCCACAATCTATCTAGGCATTCTTTATATTTGAGACTCAGCAGAGTCTTATATATGCTTACTTAATATGAAGGCACGTGACTGTAAGTATGCATCCTTTCAACACCCCTCTGGATGATATCTGGAGGTGAAGTGGAGATGCATGTTGAGAGTTTTACTAAGAGACCAGAAAAAGTGTGATACAAACTCAGAGCCCCTGTTGGAGGTGACATGTGAGGGAACTCTATGCTTGGAGAAGGTGTGGATGAGGAACAACTTGGCGAGTCCTGCAGAGGTGATTGTATCATGAGTCAGGATGAAGATACATTGTTTTGATAGTCTGTTGACTACTATGAGGATGGCGGTATTGTCCTCTAAAGGGGGAAGCTGTTTGATGAAGTCCATGAAGATTGAGTTCCATGGTTTCTCCAGGACTGGAAGTTGTTTCAGGAGACCATAAGGATGATGGCAAGGAGTCTTCATGCAAGCACAGGCTGTACAGGAGCTAACATAGTTTTTTTATGAAAGTCTGAATTTTCAGCCATATATATTTGCGACAAATGAGCTCCAGAGTACAATTCTGACCAAAATGTCCTGCAGTTGGATGGTTGTAAAATGTCCGGAGTATACAGAGTTGAAGGTTGTTAGCTTCTGGGACATAGATGTGATTGTCCTGTAGGAGGAATCCTTTGGAGTTGATACTCCAACATCAATCTAGTGATGTAGAAGACAGGAGGAGTGACACAACAGGATCACTGGGGAGTGCAGAGAGGATGTCGGACTGGAGTTGCTCTATGTCGATTAGTGCAGATGCTCAAAGTAACAAAGCTTCCAGAACAGTGGCTCAGAGGGAGGTTAAGGGCTGTTCAGGGGTAAAAATCGACCTAAAGTTGTCAGAGTTGACACAAGCAAAGTCCTTATCCCCCTTTTTGGGGTAGACATCCCAGCATCTAGTCAAAGTGTCTGGTTTTGCTCTGAGCTTACCAGGCTGGTACTGAACAACCATATTAAACTGGTTAAGATATTCAGACCAATGGACCTGCAGCACATCAGGAGCTTCATGGAAGAGAAACATTTGAGGTTTTTGTGGTCTGTGAGAATGTCTATAGGGGTCTCAGAGCCTTCCAAGTAATGTCGCCAGGACTTGAACACCTTGAAGATTGCCAGCAACTCCTTATCATATGTGTTATAGTTCAATTCAGCTCCAGTTAAAGTCCAGGAGAAGAACATAATGGGTGAAGTTCATGGTTGGACAGAGTTGTGATGGAGTGAATGCCAGTAACTGTGTAGTCAGAGGCATCAGTCTCAATGGTGATGGGGACATTCAGAGTTGAGTGAACAAGCACTGGAGCAGAGGTGAAAGTGTCCTTGAGTCATTGAAAGGATTTCTGACAGATGTTGGAGAAGTTCCAAAGGACTTCCTTGCAAGTGAGGCAAGTCAGAGAAACCATAATATCGGAGTAACCCTGGATGAAGCGACGATAAAAGTTGGCAAAGCCCAGGAAGGACCAAATGTCCTTGACCGTCCTAGACTCAGACCAATCCAGGATTGACTTGATTTTGTCAGAGGCCATAGAGAGGCTGATAGGGGAGAATACATACCCAAGATACTTGACCATGTTGGTATGGAATTCACACTTCTCCGGCTTGGCATATAAGCCATTAGCTTGGAGTTGCCAGAGAACTTCTTGAACATTTTTACAATACAATTCCATATCATGGGAGTAGATAGCCTGATATGAAACAATCTATACTATGTGACTCTGACTCCTCAGAGTCCTCCAGCGAGTCCACTCCAACTGTCAGCCTGTCATGATCTAAGAGAGATCAACATCAATTGGAAAGTGTGACAATATTGGTTCTGTAGTTATTTTCAAGTCTGAGTCAGTACTCATTAGCGGCAGTGAGTAAAGAAAGGTTGTATGGTACACATATCCAAACATGAATGAGCTGAGATGCTAGCAGCCTGGTGGGCCTGACCTATGTAGTCCTCCTGCATGCTGCACTTAAATGTGGTAGTGCAACCACTTCTCCAAATCATAAACAGATATGCCTTATGAACTGGTCTGCAGCATGAAGCTTGTGTTGTATTCTTTCCAGGACCATTTGATTGTACTGCAGGCCAAGGGTGTTGCGGTGAATGACCTGATGAGTAAGTACATTTTGAGTGAGGAGGATTTCCCAGTCTGCTTGTGCTGCCTCAAGAAGAAGAAAAGCCTCTCTATCATTGCATGGGGATGGAACACTGGCAGCATGGTGAATACTGGAGTTGAATCACTATCTTGATGAGGTTACAACTGTCCATAGTATGCCTATTGTATGATGGTACACACCTCTTGCCATAAGTTGGCACACTCTGAGTGAAAGTCGGAAAGAATTTGAGAATTTGCATTTTTGTCCTTCAAGGAATGATCCTCAACAGCACTGGCAGGGTCTTGATTTTTATTTGCAGGTGAAGATGCACCCGACACTAGTAGGGCAGTAGATGTGATAGACTGGGTATGAAAGTGATCAGGGGCTGAGCTTCAAGTTGGTGGGATCCATAGGGGTGAGGAGGTATAACATGGTGGTCAAGAATCAGATATGCAGGGCACAGGGAGGAATGTTTCAAGTTTCTGAGACTGAGGTGCCAACTTGAAGCCTGAGGGGGAGATTCTGGGACTCGAGGATGGGTGTCTGGGAGCTGCTGGAATGATGTATGTGGAAGCATGCAGACAGTGTGATTACATATTACTCGTGATAAGACATACTACAGTCTACTGACCTTTGCGTCTGGAACACTCTGATGCCAAAGAGCCAAATAACTTGAGAACAACATAAGACAATCAGCTGTCCACAATGCAGCAAAAAATTCTGCTCTAAGACTAATGTCCTACAGTATATGAATCAACCAATGGGTATCTCTTATGCTTCCAGCTGGATGGAGGACCATGACAGAAACCTATACCAGCTGTATCCTCCCTTGGTCTCTCAAGATCATGACACACTTGAAAAATCTCATTTATCCACCCAGTTTTCCCCCCAATTCCTGACTTCCAACTCCACTTTCTGTTGTTTCCATCTTCTTATGACTTCAACGATCATGATAATACAAAAGTTGGTGAGTTGGGTGACATACAAATGGACTCAGATACAGAGTCATCTGGTGGTCAAGCACAGGCCAAGGAAAAGTTTACAGAGACATATGAAGGCTGCAGCAAAGCATATTCCAGTGGTTTAACATTCATACAAGCATTCTGGCAGGATCAACATGCCAAGGAAAGGCAAGAGAATTTGTGATTTCCTTTTGCCTCCAGCAACAAGTGGCAATTTATCTCTTGGTGCTTGTGCTTGAGACTTAGTATGGCCACTATCAATTCTTTATTATTGCTCAATGTTATAAGTGAACATGAATTCTGTTGCACTGCTTGATGCTGAACCAAACTCCAAGATCAAGAAACTTTCTTTTTCTTTTTCAACTTGCAAAGACCTTCAGGCTTGTGTAGAGACACTTCCAGCTGGCCCTGAGTGGCTATGTGAGCAATTGGCACCCAAATACCACACCAAGCAACCAGTTTGCCTCTTTTATTGCCTGCCTTTGGATTATCTGCAAGCAATCCTAAGCAACCTGTTCCTTGTACCCCACATATCCTTTGTTCCCTGAAAAGTTTGGTCAGCCTTCACCCAAATTTGTTGTATTTACAAAGATTGGCTGAGTGGGGATAACACATGGGTGATGCAGGTAATCCATAATACTAAACTTTGTCTGTCATTAACTCATTTAGTAAATACTAGAACAAAATATCTCCAGGTGGAACCCTGTTAGGTGCGGTCCTCTCTTTGGATAAGACAAATATATTGGTCATCAGTGGGAATTGGATGGTGCACCCTGTCCTTATCAGCCTTGCAAACATTGATCCTGAGATTCGTTCCAAGACATTGCTACATACATGTTTACTCCTTGCCCTTCTCCCCATTCCAAAATTCAACTATAAACACACTCGCATTCACAGTCTTTTGTGAGACAGACTCTTTCATGCAGCCTTGGGTTGGGTTCTGGAACCACTGAAGATTGCTGCCCATGTTGGGTGCATGATGAGTGACCCTGTTGGGAATCTCTGCTACTGTTATACACCACTTGTAGCTCACATTGCCAACACTCCAGAGCAAACACTGATGTCAAGTGGTGTATTGAAGTTGTCTTGGCTTCCAAAATTGACTTTCATTTTTCTCTTCTGCAGACTACCATTGGATACCACGCATTTGATGATGGTCCCAATTCCTCATTGCCATTTGTGCTACTCAACTTTTGTTACCTTACCTAAGCTCCCATGTTCTCTGATCAGTTGCTCAACCATTTAAAGGATTCTCTTCAACTATTTCATGACAACAAGGATGCAATAACACAGGCTGGTGGTCGCAAGGAGTCTTCCGGGTGAAAGATACCCAAGTTGGAGCTACTGCAAAGTGTAGTCTCAAATATCCAATGTTCCGGTCCTATCATGCAATGGTCCACCAACACCACCGAACATGCTCACATCCAGGAGATCAAAATTCCTGCTTGGATGGGCAATAATAAAAATTACTACAATCAGATTGTGTGTGTTATCTCAACCGCTTGAACAAATCCTTTCACTTCGACCTTGCCAATTATTTTGAGACGTGGAATGCAAATGCCACTACTAGGCTGGAGTTGGAGCACTATGTCATTTTTCACCAAGAAGACGAGGATGACACTGATGACAACAGTCAACACATACAGCCATTTCACTCAACTGTCAACTATTTCTCTGTCACTAATTCCCTTACATGTGGGCTCATTCTGAATGCCTCCAAACCTCATCGCACATTCATTACTTCTACTACCACTTTTCACATCATAACAAAACCTTCCCTTTGCATGACTATACATAGATGAAGCTGCTGCTCATTTTAGAATTTCAGACCTTAGTCCTGCCATCAGTGAATTTCTATGTGGTGTTAGGACCCAGGACCCTCACTGTCTGCTCCCATTTGACCGCATTCAGATATGGTACAAGATCTGTCTGCAACAACACCTCTATCATGGTGGTGGAAAAGTGGATGTCCCGCAAACCCTACAAGTGCTTCCCCCCTCCTCTAATCACCCACATGGTCTGTATGATACTGTTATTGCAAGCCCTGACTCAGATAGTAACTGGCTCTTGCAAGGCATCAAAGGAATGTCTTGTCTATTATGCCCTTCTAACTTTCAACTTGGTTCTGACTCTGCAGGTATGAATGCACATTTTGTTGCTGATAGGACACACTGTTGTGCAGCTTCAGCTCATTTTCCGTTCTCTTAACACTGATTACTTTGCAGCATATGTTCAGCACTTTGATGTTGTGCAATGGCGAGATATTGTGAATGATGTTCACACTGGGACAGGGATGCATTTACTTTGAAGAGCCATCAAACCAAATGGGACACAAATCAGCAGTGTCATTCCCATAACTCGCATACAATCTCCCACACACTTGATTCTGCATTTTGGCAAAGGAGCACACCTGCACTTGACTAAGGAAAACAGCTATGAGATGTCAAGCAAGTTTTGGTTGAATACTCAATGTCTTTTGTGAATTCTCTTCCATATGATGAGCCACTCAAAGGTATGCTGCAAGATTTAGACAGTTGTGAAAAGTGTCCAATTCTGATTAGTGTCCATTGACTTCACACGCAATGCCACTGTCACCATTGGTGGTAAATCGAATGAGCATAGCTTAGAGACAAACCTCATGGCCCACCCACACCCACAGCTTGCATCCAATCCCCCCTTGTTGTGGCAGAAAGAGGATCTGTATTGTGTTATGATGGACCCTCTCATTGAAAATGATACTCACGTGCTTCACTGGGTTCTCAATGAGCAGCAAACAGATGGTTTTCTCACCGCCTTCTTTTCTGATGCTAGAGTCTTCAATTGAGATGCTTTCCCAACTATGCAGCAAGTTGGCCCTGCAATGCCAACCATATCATCAGTCCTTCAATTCTTACTGTCTATGATTTATGTCAACAGCCATTAATGCACTGCTCTCCTGAACTCTTTCTTTGCATCTTGCTCAGCATCATGTTCGCTCCACACATGACCCTTGACTTCGACCCTTCAGTCCATGAAGTCAAGAACAGGACAGAGGACATTGAGGTAACATTACTCAATGGGATGGTGGTGTCTATAAATGCTAATGAACTATTACTCATATCTGGCTCTTTGCATGGCCAAGGAACAACCATTTGGAGGGGTCAGTTTACTTGGTCAGGAGTGGAGCAAGAGGTGGTTATCAAAGATTGTTGCATAGACCCCTTGCGACGATATACTGAGGGTAATATTTTGGCAATGCTGAACAGTGCAGGAGTAGTCAGAGTTCCTCAGCTAATCCATGAGCAGCTTATTCAAACAGAACACCCCACCACATAAGATATAATCACCAATTCAACTCATATACTCTGCAGACTCAGCCTTGGAATACCTCAGAACAACTTGAACCACTAGTACCAGTTTTGTGTTCTCTCCTGCTTGGTTACAGAGCCCAGAGGCTATCCTATTTTCAAATTCTCTTCCCTCACATGGAGCTCCTAATCGCATTTATGGATTGTGTTACCTCAGTGAGTGGCAATTACCAATTGCAATCCATCTTTTACTCAAAATCATTTAGCATATGGTGACACACTCAAGCTCGCTAAAATCATTCATTGCCATGTTAGCCTGTTCAACCTTTTGTTTGCGCCAGGGACAAAAAGAAATTTGCCTGAAGACATACTGCAGAGCCTGCACCAATCAGAAAATGAATACAGCAAGGACCTTCGTGAAACCCTTGATAATTTGATCAACAAGCACCACCCTCATCAGGGTCTTCTGGCTAATTGGGGCTTTGGGGTTCCCATTTCTGGCCATCCAGATTTCTTCCCATCTGATGATTTGCTTTGCTCCGAGTCTCCTTCACCTTCTGAGCTCAAGTCCCCTCCTACCCATATGACAAGCCATCTGCAAAGGCTACTGCCACAGCACCCATTTCAAGATTCCATTCAATTGACATGGTCCCTGTCAAGTGGGCTGATGATATTGTCTCCATTTCATTGGATAATTTGGAAAGCACGGACAACATCAACATCTCTGTGGCCAACAATATGCCATCAAAGGCACGTGTAATGCGAACGAGAAGCTTCACCAAATGGTGTTTTTTTTTTTTGGTTGTTTGCATTTATGATCTGATGTATACTAGGGAACATGGCCTTGGATGGCTGCAGAGCTCAGTCATGTTGGCCCAGGACAACTCATGGATCACAAACCAGAGAATCATTTAGAATCATTTTTCTACATCCTGCTCAGTGTGTGTCTACTTTTCAACGAGCCCAAGAATCCAAAATGTAATGACCATCTAGGTGTCTGTTTCAACCCCTAATTCGCTGTCTTCATGCCCATTATCCAGAAGACCCTTGTTGTCCAGTCCAAGTTGAGCTGGACAATGCTCATTTTACCTAACATCTCTCTATATTTCCATCCCATTATACCTCTGCTCAGCTTCATCCAAACCAAATTCATTCTCACCATCAAAACAGACACTGATGGTAGATTCAAATCAAACCCTTTCAAACATACTGACTTTTCCTCTGCACTCACTCAAGCACTTATCAAGCTCCCCCTTCACACTGGGAAAGCCAGGATGATGGAAAACCTGGCATTACCATGTCAAGTGGTCCATCTCAGACTCAGCAGTCTGCAGTCCCCTTGGAGTCTTCACCCTTACCATCTGAGTCGACATCTATACCTGGACCCACTCTCTCATACATGCCTTAGCACATTGCTTCTACATTGTCATCACCATCTGTTTTAACCCCCAAAGATCAACAGCTTAATCTTCTGCCAACAACCTCCATTTTGTCAATGACAGAACTGTTTCAATCATTCAAAAATCCAAAAGATTCTTCCACATTTCCTACCTTGAAACTACCTGGTCGCCTTGACAGTTGGTGCCCTTCTTTGTCTATTCTATCTCCCACCATACCCAAACCAATCAAAAGATTGCCATCCTCTGAGTTCATTCTGTGACCCAATATGATTTGTCAACAGGGCAAGTCCTTCAGTGGCTCTATCAATTCGAGAGACTTCAACCCCTTTCCATGTGAGTCCTCGTCAGAGAGTAAATCTAAACATGTTGCCCCTGAGCATCAGGCTGAACCCTGACCCCCAAAGAAGTGCCAAACAAGCACCCTCAATGCTCAGTTGGATGTTCAGTCAGGTGGAGTTCCAAGGTACCAGGAGCGGAGTGGTAGGATGGGTCATCTGCATAGCTACACTACTTTACTTTGACTCATCATCCTTGTTTTTTTCTACAATACTGTGAAGTTTTACTCCATCTATACGTTGTTGTGTTGTTATTAGTCATTATAAATCCTAACTCATAAGAATGACACCCTAAAACATGCATTTGTCTCATGTCAACTACTTCAGAATGTGCCAAAAAACAGCTTGTATCATGGTTTACTCCCTTCATCCCCTCAACACTGGCCAAGCACAAAATTATCTATAAAGATGACAATGACGAGCTTAATAATAATGTGAGTGCCATAATCCCAAAAAAAACCAAAAAAAAATCCATGAAGGCTAGTACAAAGTTGCCCACTAGTATGTACCTTGCTAGCTCAGTTTGGTCTGCTAATGTCAAATTCAGATGAGATGCCTGCTGACTCCACTGCTATGTGACATTCCACATGCTCCAGCAAAGGTAGTGGTGGTCAATTGGCCTGCATGCGGGAGTTTGAACACATTCAAACTGAACAGCCAACCTGACCCTCAAAAATCAATTTAGCAATATAAGGAGAAGATATTAATCCAATGGCACCCTCCTTTCAAGATTCAGGCCAAGCCATCTCGCAAAGCCAATCAAGGGCAGCAGATGTCACCCTGCCTGAAATACCTCCATCTTCACTCCCTACTCTACAACCTGTATTTGTCTGAGCAGTGTCTGGTTAGTAATATGGATTTCAGTTGCCTGATTCTGCTCCCCAGACTCAAGCACCACCATACAATAGGTTCAGCACTGCCAATTCTGCAACTTCATCCCAAACTTCCACTTCACCCATTTTGCTATTTTCTGGGAGATCAGGTGCCTCCACTATATCAACATCATGTGCGTTATCTGTCTTTTCATCCACAGGGCAGTGCATGTATTCGCAAGTCATTTAGCGACAGAACTTTGCTCAGACCCCTCCAGCTCAGTCACCACCACCATCTGCACTCCTGTTCACTCATCACCATATTTCCAACCCATCTTCTGATAACATTCTGTGACCCCTGGATTTTGAAGCACCCAACAATGTCGACCCTGATCAACCTTGATCAACCCCATTGCAGTGCACTGCTTCATTTTATCACTTTCCACCAAGCACGGACAGATATGGTCACTCTCTTTTTGCAGCCCCATGTACCAGAGATCTGGTGAGATTCATACCATATCAATCTTCATAATGCACTGACCCTATACTGTTCAGGAGATTGATGAGACATCATCCAGTGAGGACAAATAAATTTCCAAACAAATTCTACATGAAAGGAATGGTATGTCCCTCATATATAAGCCACAGAGACTTTGAATTGTTCCCCATCTAGATGGCCAAAATGATGACACAGAATTAAATAATGTACCCACATGAGGCTGGCAGGGCCCTTCACTCAATCTTCAAGTTGTCAACTCACAACTGTATGCAAAGTCATCCTCGAGTAACTGTTGCCTTCAGTGCCCCAAATCCTAACTAATATCTTTCTCCCTACCACTTTTCAGCTAATGATCAATGAGTTCACTCACAACTTGGTAAGTTCATTACCATTAGAGGACAATTATTAATTTATATTCAGAGGATCCTGATGTAGAGGGCATCATAGCTGCTCACCACGAGCATAATCATGTCCCTCGCCTCATCAGTAACAACAACCAACAGGTTCACTCACATGTTCTGCCTTCAGTAAGTCCATCACCATCAGAGGATGATTACTAATGTTGTATTCAGGGAACCCTGACACAGAAGACATCATGGCTGTGCACCATGAGTGTGATGATGCTGGTCTCCCCAGTAACAACAACTAACAGGTTTAATCCCAATCCTCTGCCTTCAGTAAGTCCATCGCTATTAAAGGACAATCACTAATATATATATTTAATTTCAGGGAACCCTGATGTGAAGGACATCATGGCTATGCACTACAAGTGTAATCGTGCCCCTCGCCTCCCCAGTAATATGCAGCTCCACACAGTCCACCAAAAAGCCTCATCCAAGTCACATACTAACAATGATCAGGTCGCCCTTCTAAGGATAGGAGTGGCACTGTGCCTCCATCCTCTGAGCATGGTGCTTCTGCCTCTCAGCGCTCCAAGGAAAACACTGCCATGCCTCAACCTGTTACAACCAACCAACCAGTTCACTCTGCCATGAAGGGCTCAAAGCTGTGGCAGCTCCAATACTATGACCCATCAACATGCAACATCATTGAATGGGCCAAACAGTTCTCTTATTGCAATGCAGCTTCAATCCATGTGTTCCCTCTACATCCAAATTTCAATATCAAGGCCATTGAATATATTGACGAAGCAATTGAAGAGTGGTGTTCTTGAGGTTTACTTATTTCTGAAGATACACTGAGTGTTTCCATAAATGTTGCTAGCTCACCAAACAACACAGGCTGGTGGCCACAACACTCATCAGGCATTACACAATTGGTTCTATCCATCCTCCGATTTGCTACTGTTTACACTGACAACATTTTTTAGCTGTAGGAGGACCTTGGAAACTGGCATTTGGCACTATGGAAAAAAGCTCACATATGGGTTGCCCAGTGTTATCAATGGGACCCTGAAAACCATCATGAACGTAACATTGAGATCACGAAGAACCTCTTGGGTGGCAGTTGTTACAGTTTGACAAGGGGGCTACACTTTTTCTCATCTTTCTCACCTTCACTTTCCTTATCGTTTTCTTGCCTCACATCTCTTTCACTCTAAGGAGTTGTATTCATACTGGAGTCGTCCTCCAGCTATTTAGATCTTGTATGCTCAATCTCTTTCTTCTTTGACTCACACAGCTCCCCACCCTCTGTGCTATATTTAGATTCTCTTTGGTCTTCCATTTGCCATCAGTCTTATTCAGACTTTTTCCTGATGGCCAAGATAGTATTTCAAATGATGCTGCACATCATATCTGGATCCACTGTGGAACTGTGTCTCCGCTCACGGAACAGAATCCCTTTGGGCTTCTGTCTTCTTATTTCCTTTCTTGTCTCTCGCATGGACCAAGGGCCTACCATATATATAGTCTTGTACTTCTTGCCTGTATTTTCCCTAAGCTTGTTCTATGCAATATCAGCATTAGTTTCTAGTGACCTCAAGTCCTGCATTGTTCCAGGATAGAGAGACTGTCAAGTCTTCACATCGTCTCTCAAAGATAGACTTCATTCCTACTCATTCGTCACACTTCTTTTTGATGACACTATGCTTTTTGACCCGTATCGCCACACAGCTCATCAATACTATGCTGTGCATTGCAAAAGAACTAGCTTTTCTTCTTGTCCCTACCTTTGTGTAGAGGACATACTCCTCCCTCATCATATCTTGTCGTGGCTTCTTCAGACCACCTTTGCCATCTCCCAAACATGAACCTAGCCCTTCCCCATATCCCATGAGTGAAGAGAGACAAAATCACTCCGGTGCACCTGTCCTACCAGACAAACTGATCTACTTTGGTTGTGACATCCTACCATTGGCACATCCTTCTGGATATTTGATATTTGGTTGCCCGACACCCACACCATCATTGGTGACTTTGGTGTCTGCTCATGCTATAAACTGTTTTCATTCCAGATGAATAGCTGGCCTGGACATGAGCTTGCACACCCCCATATTTTGTCATATGCCAGGATGTGTGTAAATGTTAATATTACATTCTTCAAATTTAAAATTCATCACAAAAATTGATATGACCAAACAGACCAGCAGGTCTGCACTCCAACCATTCAATGAGAGTGCCCACACCACTCCTTTGAGAACTTTGCCCTCCTCTTGGCTGTGAGGGCAGTGCTTCTGCTGTTCGCGATGACCTCGAAGCCAGCACTGACATCAATGTCTCTGACACCCCAGGTCATGCCAGCCAACAGGTATGTCCTCACCCCATCCATCGCCACTGACCTTCTTGCTGACCACTCCTGCTCAGATGGGAGACTGTCTCAATGTCATCCGCATCATGATCTCTCACTCAGACATTTTGCTTTCACACTCAACATGCCTCAGGACTCAATCAACTATGTGACCCTGCTTGGTATGGCGGTATAGCTGGACGTGCCCGATGTTGTCCAGTAGTTACTTAAGTATAGCTCTGGTGCTGTCTCTGTCAATGGTGTGGATACTGACAGTACAATACCACTCATGTGTAAGTTCACACATCTCGCTTGTCTTTCAAACTCACATTCAAAATTCAATTTCTACCACAGACACTGCATGTGACTACAGAATGGAAGTCATATGACAAGTGGTGAGTGGAACATGGTATTGTTGTGTGTGTGTGCAATCTGATCTCATTTAAGACTTAACATAGTGATCGTAACAGCGCCAATGTCAGTTTATTTACTACCTGGGAACACTATATACTACTTCACTGCCTTGCTTGACTTGGTCATGTTACCAACACATTGAACACATTATTGATTGGCTGTTCTGCGATCTCCATGCTCCATGCACCACTGTCTGCCCAAGACAGGAACAAAGAAACATGTATTCATCTAGCTGCCAAACATGGTGATTATATTGGTGTGTTGTAAAACAATGAGGCCCTTAGTAACCCCAGTGGCTACATAGCACTCTGTAGTAATTTATGTGAATCAGTTTGTTATAAAGTAGAGAAGCATTGTGCAGATGTTCACTACAAAGCACTACAAAGTGAAAAGGTACATTTCAAAGTACTAAGTAGGACATGTGTGGTTGTGGGGTGTCATTGGCACTGGGTCAGTGATGTCATCACATTATTGTCATTGTGGTGGTGGTGTCCACATTCTTGTCCACGTCTGGGAGGGCGAGGACGGTTGATGGGTGATGGAGAGGGTGCATGAGAGGTATGAACATGGACGTTGTGCTGTTGCTGAGCAGGAAGGGTGTGTGAGCACAAGCGTGATGGGTGACAGGTGAGGGTGAGGGCATTAGGCATGGTGGTGACAGGCAAGAGGTATGGTGAGGGCAAGAGAGTATGCTGCATGTTGTGCCATTATTTCTGCATGCAAAGGGCAAGGGCAAGGACAAGGGCAAGGGTCTGGGTGTATGAATGCTTGATTGTGTAAGCAACATTGATGGCACTGAAATTTTCTCTCTAAGTCCCCACAGCATTGGTGTCACTTAAACTGCCAGCTCATGCTCACCAGCCCATTCCAACAACAACAACAACACAACACAACAATGCCACCCCACCCACCACCATCCCCAATGGGCTCAGTCACCTCAAGTTGGTTGCAGTCACTAGGTCTGGTTACTCCCTCAAAGGTTGCTATGACATTCACATTGGATTTGACAATGTCTGGGGCTGGTTTGCAGAGGTGTGTCCACATCTCTCGTCATGCATCATATCACAGCTCAGTCACCTCAAGTTGGTTGCAGTCACTTCCTCCCTTAACAATCACTACATTATTTGCATTGGATTTGACAATATCCAGGGCTGGTTTGCAGAGGTGTGTCCACATCTCTCATCATGCATTATGTCACTCTAACAAAATTACAGGATCCTGGTACACTCATTGGGACAGCTGGTTCCAAGGCTTTCCTCACCCCAGAAGAGTGTCTAGGCTCTAGCAGCCACATACAACCTCATCAATGAGGGCATTGACACCCTTGTCATCTGTGGTGGTGATGGCTCCCTTACTGGTACTGATGTCTTTGGTGCTGAATGGCCATCTCTTCTAGAGTCCCTCTGTGCCCAGGGCAAAATCACCCAAGAAGCTTGCCAAACATGGTCACGCTGTCTGGCATGCTCATTTGCCACTGTTGCTAACTCCACATTCTGGATAAAAGTCGCTGCTATTGTTAATGGTCAACCAACAACTGCTGTCATGTTCCTGGCCAAAGCTGGCAGCTGGTATGAACCAGCTCTAGGTGTTGTGCATGCCTTGAAAAACTTTGCTTTTGAGGTTTGTTCAGCCTTTTTGCTCCTGAACTGCAGCTTTTCTCACCAAAGAAAAAAATGTAGAGCACAGTGAAGTGATTGATTTCCCCTCAATCCTGATCTTGTCTTGCTGGTAAGTGAAGTTCATGGGTTGTCTTACTGACAGATGGTGATATAGAGATTCAGATGGACGGAGATGACAAGAATCAGATGGAGGGGGATGCTGAAGGTGATATGGAGCAGTAGATGTGGTAGTATATTGTTGTTGATGGACTCAGAGTGTTGTAGCTCTGTGCTGTGTAGTGCTACACAGTTCCCTGTAGCACTTATTGGCCAAATCTATGGATTGCTACACATACTATATAGTTGGGGGAAGCCTATGATGTCTAATGGGTCTAAGAGTGCTATATAGTACTTTTTTCAGATGTATGCTTTTCTTGACTGCAATCTGATGAGGTCCTACTAGTACCAAAATCTACACAACTTGCAAGGGTAAGTTTCATTGCCTAGCTCATTCAAATATCTCTGATTATTTGTGCTCTGAGTTTTATAAGTTCTTTGTCATGATCATCTGTCACAATCCATATTTCTCCGGACTGGTCTAGCTCCGATGGAGGTCCGGAGGTGTCGAGGTACAGGTGTACCAGAGCTATTGAGGTTACAAGTCAAGTCCGAGTTTGATGCACTGAAGTCCATTCGGACAAGGCACATAGGAGGTGTTAATATGGGTCACTGACTAACAGTGATGCCCAGAGGTGTTGGAGGGAAAAATGACCAGCGGAGTGGAGTTGTTGAGGACATTGAAGCAGGACTTATGTGTTGTGCCCTTGCCAGACTCACTGGTCCTCGTATTTCAGAGGTTCAGGGTAAAGATTATGAAGAGGGTGTATATGGACGGGAGGGTTGGTATGGTAGACAAGGCTAGGAATAGTAAGATGAGGAGGTCGGACAAGATTAGGATAGTTTCGACGAGATATTCATACTACTATTATGATGGAAAATACAGAAGTGTTATAAACACTAAAAGTCCGGAGGAGATCTGGATCCGTAATTACTGCACAAGGCGATGTACATAGGAGCAGAATGATGATCGGAGCGGAGCATGGAACACAGCTGGGGTGGGCTGTACCGATCAACAGGTGAAATGCAAGCTAGAGCTGAAGGGGGTTGATTAGAGGTACAGAGTTCGGGGGTACAAGTCCGAGGTATGTCCATTGACTTGAGGTCAGAGGTTGTCCAAGGTATTCCGGAGTTGGAACAGAGTTGAAATGGAGCTGGACTTGTCAATATCTAGGTCTGAGGTCAAACAGTGTTCCAAGGTATTCTGAAGTTGACCGGAGTTGGACTTGGTAATTTCTGGGTCATGACATCATCACCAAACAGACCAAAGGTTAAATTTGTGTTATCAATTTACTATCTCTTATAAACTCTTTGTCATTATTACACAAGAAATAATAATAGTTGAAATGTCTGCCAGCATATATAAGCTATTACTTGTTCATCATCATTATGATTTAAGAATGATAATCCTATATATATATATATATCTAGTAACACCAAATTGATAGGAATCTGATCATATTTATCTAGATATATCAGCACTTCAAAATTTTCCTGATGAGAGGGTTCTGTTCCTTCCTCTAACTCAATCTTCAAGTTATAGGGCCGATGAGGGGCAAGGTTATTAGCCTTCTGCTTGCTGAAGACATTCATGAAGTCGTGGTATTCTGAAGGAACACTGGAGAGGTTGATCTTCTTGTTAGAGGGAGCAACAGAGACGGAAACAGAAGCAGAACGAGCAGAGATGTCTTAAGTAGACTGGAGGGAAAGAGAGAACTGGATGGAGCCCTCCATCTTACAGGCTTGATGGAATGCAACTGCATTTACGAAGGAGATGTGAGGGGCTGGAAGTTCAGGAGCTTTAGGTGGGTCTGAGGAGCGTCCCAAGGGAGGAGTGTTGTCTAGTGACAGAAGGGATGCTCAGAGGTGTGGAGGGTGATATTGGAGTTGGCATCCTGTCTGCAGGAGTCCAGAATGTGATGCTGCTCATAACCCAATCAATCAATGGATTGTAGTTGGTGACCCAGCAATGTCTGAGAACAAGGCTGCATGAAGGATCCAACAAGGTTACATCATGATAAAATATATTGGAGGTGGAGATGCCAGAAGCGAAGTGGATGGTTAGATCTACTGCAAGGGTAATGATGGAAGTTGCATCAGCAAAACACCCATTTTTGCACAGTGAGGTCCTCTATTGTACAACACTGTACAGGCCAGATTTTTTTTTCATAAAATACATTAATATAGGGCACTGTAGGTGCCTGTACATGCTCCATGATGAATAAAAGTGACAAAGGAACACTCAAAAACATATTTTCCAATATTGTTTGAAAATGCTGTATAGCACTGTATAGCACTGTATAGTGCTGTACAATAGGAGGCCTCATTGTGTGAAAATGGGTGTTTTGCTGATGTGAGAAGCCGTTGAAGAGATGGAGATTTATCGGAGGAATGGAGTATGCAGTAATGTTGTGTTTTTTGACAAACACAGTGTCTACAAAACAAGGAGTAGAGCTGGAGTCAACAAGGATAGGTACATTGGAGAGGTTATGTATGGGAATTGAGATAAAAGGATGCAGAAGTTCAGATCAAAAAGAGCAGACACATTGAGACATAGTTCCATGATAGCATAGTTCAGATCAATGCGACTCCCAGCCTGTATGGACATGAAAGAGTTGCACTCTAATTGTTTGCCTCTGAAGAAGTAGAGGTTGATGCTGGAGCTTCCATAGTTGCAATAGCTGCATGGGCCTTCGATGCTCTGGAAGTGGACTTCAGACAGTCCTTGATGGAGTGTCCACTCTCACCACAGAAGAGACACAGATTGTGGTTCATTTGGCATTGATGTTCCTCCGGAAGGAGCTTTCCATATTTGCCCAATTTCATAGCAATTGTGTCAGATTTGGGAGGATTGCTGTTACTCTTTTTGTTGTTTCCTCCCCCAGAAGAACTGGAGTTGGAAGATGGAGAGGAGCCTTTGGATTTATCATCCTTGGGTGTGGAGGAGTTAGTCAGAGTGGAGCTCAATGACTT
Organism: Boletus subcaerulescens; assembly: GCA_038090555.1. NCBI lineage: Eukaryota > Fungi > Basidiomycota > Agaricomycetes > Boletales > Boletaceae > Boletus > Boletus subcaerulescens. The sequence goes on along the minus strand of JBBPNA010000222.1, from coordinate 11,993 downwards.
ATTGGAGCTGTGATGATTAGAAGAGGTTGAAACAGGGGCTTTTGGAGCATGTGAAATTTCTTCCTTGTGCTCCCAGTACCTTTGATTGATTTGCTGGGAGAGGGCACAAAGGTCATGGATGTTATTGGGTTTGCCATGATGAGTGATCTCATCCTTGATGCCATTCAGAAGTCTGATGTAGAAACTCTGGCAGAGAGCACTGGGTCCCCATTCTCGGACTTGGTTTGTAAGGCAGTTCCATTCAATGATGTACTTGGAAATTTGCTGAGTGTCCTTCATGCACAGCTACTCAAGTTGAGTTCCCGCTTCAGCAACAGGGTCATGTGGGCCGAAGTTAGACTGTAGCTCATATAGAAAGGTTTGCCAATCAATTATCCAAAGAGGACAATGGGCCAGAGTGGTATCTCTGAGCAAATCCGGCTCAAAGTAGTCAAGGGCCATTCCTTTGAGATATGACTGTGCAAAGGTTACTCTGCTTCAGTCCTTTCTGAAAGCCTTCTCATTGGCTTGGAAGTTGATTTAGCATTGCACTACAAAAGAACAGAGTTTCTTCAGGTCTGACCCATCAAAGGTGTCTGGTTCTTGGACTTTGGTTCTTGTGTCACTAGTGGAACTCTTGCGATGGAATGCTTGGCAAGTCATATCATGGATGGCATTAGCCAGTTGGTTGAATGGCTTGAAAGCCAAGGGGACGTCATTGGCTTCCTCTTCTTCTCTGGGTTTGTGTCCAAAGAGGCATTTGGAGTCCAGAGTAGAGGAATCATCACTTTCAGGATTGTCTGGGTTGTCATCTCCATCTCCACCTCCTGCTCGAGCTCCTGGTAATGGTGTTTTAGGGCAGTTATCACCCTAGAAGTGTTCTTCATCTTCCAGTAAGACCCAGAAACGAGAAGCTTCTGAAGTTCAGTCTTCAGAAAGCGGAGTGAGCAGAGATGGGGCAGGACTGGCATGCCACCTTGTAGAAGCTGAAGGTGTGGTGTATTGGGTTAAGCTGATGAATTCACTGGATATGGTGCAAGTGCTGCCAAAGGCAGACTGCAACATGTTGGTGCATGAGGTTCAGGTGGTATGCATAGTCATGATGGTGTGGAAGGGGTTGTGACAAGAGGCAGTACAAAATACTGTCAAGTCCAGATCCTCTGGGTTCAAGTCTGATGAGATCCAAGGGGAATAGGTAAGGGGGGAACAGAGCTTCAACCGAAGTCGATGGAGGTGCGAAGTTACAGAGTATGGAGTTACAGAGGTGTGAGTACATTGGTGCAGGACTTATGTGTTGTCCCCTTGTCAGGTCCTGTGTCCTCGTATTTAGAGTAGAGGGAGGAAGAAGGGAAGTCAGACTTGAAAGGAGGTGACTTAGTTAATTTTCATACTGAAGGTACAACAGAATAATACAGGGGATTTATATAGTACTCAAGACCCAGAAGAAGTCTAGGTCCAAAACTAATGTGTGAAGGCAATGTACATAGGAATGGAATGCTGATCAACAGAGCATAGAACACAGCCAGGACAGACTGTACCGATTGACAAATGAAATGCAGACTATAACTAAAAGATATTAATATGGGTATGAGCCTGGAGTTACAACTCTGTGGATCTCCATTGCTTCTAGGTCAAGGGTTGTCCAAGGTATTTCGGAGTTGACCAGAGTTGGACTTGGGTCATGACAGGTACAGCCCATTCTGGCTGTGTTCCATACTCCATCACTCATCACTCTCTTCCTATGTACATCACCTTTGTGCAGTAGTTATGGACCCAGACTTCCTCCAGGTTTTTAGTGTATATAACACTCCTGTACTCTTTGTCGTACCTTAGTACAAATATCTTGTCCCAACTAGAATCCTATCACTTCCAACCTTGCCCCTCTTCATGATCTTCATCTTGAACCTCTGAAATATGAGGACCTGTGGGTCTGGCAAGGGCATGACACATAAGTCCTGTGCCGATGTCCTCACCAACTCCACTCCTTGGTCCCTCCATCCTTTGACATCTCCGAATGTTGCTGCTAGTCAGTGACCATCATTGAAACCCCCTATGTGTCATCTCTGAGCAGACTTTGGTCCATTACCTTTGAATCTGATCCATTACCTCTAAGCTCTGGTCAATCTGATGTTGACAAGATCAAGCAACCTGACATATCCCATTCCAACCCCTACTTGGCCACCTCCGTACACCTCTGTACATCCTTGTACACCTCCGACCAACTCCCTTATGAGTTGATCTCCATTCCATTCCCTTAGGAGTTCCCTTAGAAGTTCATTTCTAAGAATCAACTCCTTAGCCCCTATTCAGAAAACCTCGGACATGTACAGGAAATTCATTGGACATACACAGAGTTGCAATTCCAGACTTGTTCCTTCATTAACCTCCTTCAGTCATAGTCTACATTTTACCTGTTGATCAGTACAGCCTGTCCCAGCTGTGTTCCATGCTCCATCAATTGTCATTTCCTTCCTATGTACATCGCCTTTGCACAGTAGCTTCGGACCCAGACTTCCTCTGGGTCTCTACCATATATAATCTCTTGTATTTACTCTGTCATACCTTCAGTATGAATATTGACAACAATTCTAAGTCACCTCCTTTCGAGTTTGGCTTCCATTACCACCTTTCTCTACTCTGAAATATGAGAACAGTGAGCTTGACATGGGTGCAACACATAAGTCCTGCACCAATGTCCTCAACCCCTCCATTTCCTGGTAAAACCTCCTCTGTAACTCCAGATGCTGCTGTCAGTCAATGACCAATGCCAGATCCCCTATGTCTCATCTCCAAATCTCCTATACCTCATCTCTAACTGGACTTTGGTCCATACCCTCTGGACTTCATTCCACACCTCCAGACTTTTAGCCCCTATCCCTTTGGACCTCCTGGACTTCATTCCATACCTCTGGAGTTTTAGCCCCTATACCTTTGGACCTCCACCAGACTTGAACTTGGAGGAACTGGACTTGACACAACCATACTAAACAATGGTGCAATTATTGCAATAGCTAGTAGCCAGTATTGCTGCACAGGCTACTTAGGAATCTACTCTAGAGTTATACCTTGGAGGGTTGGGAGTTCTCAGAGATGATAGCGGTTGCTGGTCAAGAGAGATATATTATATTTAGACTCAGTAGAGTCTTATATACGCTTTGCAATGCTTACTTAATATAAGGTCACATGACTGTAAGTACGCGTCCTTTCAACACTCCCCCTTGTCTAGTATATGGTAGATACATAGATATAAAAGTGAGGAATATAAAGTAAAATGAAAATGTTCACACAGTCTTATGACGGCGAGTTGAATTCCAAACCAAGCTGGGAGCAAAACTCCTTGAACTTGACATGTCCAAGGTTCTTAGTGAACATATCCACAGGATTGTCAGTCCCTGGGATAAAGAGCAGCTCAACCTGCTTCCATAACATCACAGCATCACTTACAAAGTGGTAACAGATCTGGATGTGCTTGGAACATTTTTCAATAACTGGGTTCTGCGCAATGAAGAGCGAACCTTGATTGTCACCACAAACAGGTCTGGGGCCAAGGCAGTAGCCAAGTTCTTCCATCATTTGATGAATCCAAATAGCCTGGTGTGTACAGTCACTCAAGGCCATGTACTCAGCTTCCGTAGAAGACAGAGCTGTGGTCTTTTGTAAGTGTGAGTTCCACAAGAACACACCATCTGCGAATTTCAGGTAGAAACCTGTTTGTGAGTGAGATGTGACTTTGTCTTGTCCCCAATCAGAGTCAGTGCAGGCAATAATGCCTTTACTGGTCTTTCCACTTTATACAAGAGAGTAGTCTTAGGTATTAAAAAAGTACTGGAAGATGTATAGAGCTTTATTCAGATGCTCTTCTGATGGATTTGCAGACATGCGGGTGAGTTGGGTAACGCATATGAGATGTCAGGTCTTGTGCTGATCATAAGATACAGCAATGATCTGATGACCTGCTGGAATCACATCTGAAGTTCAGGTTGGATGGGGAGATCATTCTTCTCTGGGTAGTAGCCCTGAGGGAGAGGGGTGTTGGCAATTTTTGCATTAGTCATGCCGCATCGCTCTATGACTTTGTTGAGGTATTCTCGCTGGTCTATCTTAATTGTTTAACTGTCTCGACATATGTTCATTCTTAGGAATTTGTATGTTTCTTCTAAGTCACAACAGTCCCATTTCTTCATGAATGCAGCCTTAACCTTGTCTACAAAAGGTTTGTTGGGGCTGCAAAAGATGGCGTCGTCTACATAGATAATCACTAGGACGAGCTCTTTGCCCTTGCGATAGATAAATAGGCCAGCATCTGTTTTAAGATGTGTGAAGCCCAGTTCTTTCATGGATTTGTTGAGTTTGCGCCACCAAGCTAGTCCGGCTTGCTTAAGGCCATATAGGGCACGTAGTAGTCTCAAGACCTTCCCTTTGAGATGAGGGGGCATAAAGCCTTTGGGGAAGTCCATGTATAGTTCTTCATCCAGTTTGCCGTATAGATAGGCAGATCAGACGTCAAGACCGGTGATGTACCAGTTCTCTGTTGCTGCGAGGGCGAGCATACACTGCACTGTCTCGAAGCATACAACAGGGGAGAATATCTGATCAAAATCAATCCCTTCTACTTGGGAGAAGCCTTTGGCAATGAGCCGGGATTTCTTTCTACTGTCTGATTTTACATCAAAGACCCATCGGTTTTTAATAACCTTCCTGTTTGCAGGTCGATCCACCATTTCATAGACCTTGCAATCCTTGAGTATCTGTAACTTATCATGGCAGGCTTTACGCCAAAGGGTTTGTTCCTCTTGTGGTAACTTGAGGATGTTGCGGTATGTTGAGGATGTTGTGGTATGTTGAGGATGTTGTGGTATGTTGAGGATGTTGCGGTATGTCCATTCATGGTAATTCACGTTGGACTGTTCTATTTCCAGTGGGAAGGCACGGCTGCAGAGGTATGAAACCAATGTGTCTCCCCCTTCCCTGGTTATGTGCTCTATGTCATCTTCCAATGGAGTTGGGGATGGAGGCATTCCACCAGGGACAACGGGTGAATCCGAAGGTCCAGCCGGTGCTTCTCCAACAAGTCTGCACCAGTCAGAGGTGTGTTTGATGTCTTAAAGCTGCTTTAGCGGTTCACAGCGCTCCCCATATATATTTCTGGGACAGAAGGGGGTGTGGTGCTCTTGCTGTGGGCGCTCTGGCAGCAGATGGAGGCAGAGGTGGACGATGAGGAGGGGTAACCAGAGGTGCTGGTGGAGCCAGCAGTGGTGTGGGTGCCCTAGGAGGTGCTGCTGGAGGTGGAGTAATCAGCCTAGGGGCCAGGCAACGATGGACAGTAGAAGGAGCGATTTCTGCATCTAACCCCGAGTCTGAGAGTTCAGAGTCAGAATCTGAAGATTCATCATCATGAGAGTGAGAACACAGCAGGTGGTTAACCGGCCAGTGTGGCTGAGCCTTTGAACACCTTGGGAAGAGGTGCTCATCAAATATGGTGTGGGCTGACATGTGTAGCATGTTGTTAGGGCGCATGAAAAGGTAATTGGAATCACTACCAGCAGATACGCCCAGGTAGATCATTAGTTGCAATTTAGGCTGCAATTTGCCTTTGCGAGTCTCAACTGGTAAGTGGACATATGCACCAGAGCCAAAAACCCAAAGATGCAAAAAAGTAGGCTTCTTGCCTGTGAGCATCTCGGATGGCGTTTTCCATTGGAGCCGATGTGAAGGGGTACGATTATACACATGAAGTGCATGTAGTACTGTGAACTCCCAATAGGAATTGGGCAGGCAAGCCTGCAGTCACATGGGTTGTGCCTTGTCCATTATGGTATGGATGAGGCGTTCTGCGCATCTGTTCTGCTGGTGAGCATAGGGGGTGGATTGTTGTATGTGTATGCCATTATTTTGCATATACTCAGTGAAGGCTTTGGAGGTATATTCTCCCCCTGCATCAGAGTGCCAGTGTTTTATTACAGCGTGGAACTGCTTGGTCACACGAAGCATCTGGTCCTTGGTTTTAATCAGGACTATCCAAGCCATGGAGGTGTAGTCATCATAAAAGATGACAGCATACTTGTACTTGTGGTACAATTCAATTTCAAACGATTTGAGGTCAGAATGAATTAGCTCAAAGGGAGCACTTGCACGCTTCTCGCTATGAGGAAAAGTACAGTTTGGTTGTTTACCAAGCTCACAACCAGAGCATATAGGAACGGTGGATGGAATATTGACATCCGGAAAGTCCTTAATGTGCTTCTTTGCAGTGCAGAGCACATCATATGAGGGGTGGCCTGAATGGTGGTGGAGGAGTTCATAGTCCACAGAGGCCATGGACAATAAGTCAGCTTGAGGACGAACAGTGAGTGCACGCATCCAGTACATTGTGTCGCCATGGGAGTGGAAACTCAGTACCAGTTGCTTGGTGCATTTATCAAAAATGTTGATATGACCGGGAGTGGTCTGGAGTGTCATGCAGACATGAGTTAACAAGGTACCCATAGATATGAGCTTTATTGTGCATGATGGCATGTAAATGACCAGCGATAACCACACAAGTCTACCTTGGAAGTGAATGATTGCTGTACCTTTGCCTTTAATTGGTGCATGACCATTAGCCGTCTGGGAGTAGGTAGGTTGTGTAAACACAGAATACTCAACCAGATCATTTAGATTGTGGGTGTAGTGGGATGAAGCTCCTGAATTGAGGAGCCACATGTTATGAGGAAGGTGGTCGTCATGTTCTCTTTCCTTTCCTTTACTCTTAGTTGTTTTCTGCTTTTTACAGTGGTCACACATGGAGAAAAGAGGAGGAGGAGTAGCATTGTCACTATCTACTACAGGCGTGTGTAAATTATATACAATCTGAGGCGATAAAAACCACGTGTCAGTGCCTGCTAGAAACAGACAAAGGAAGAGAGGGACTTGCCACTGGGCACTGTCATCGAAGAACTGTGCAATGTAGTCATCCACCTCCATGTCCCCGCCAAGGCTGATGGAATCGTCATCCTCTGAATTGGACTGAATTGGAGATGATCTCGATGATTCTTGAAGTCTCCATGCACTCTATGAGAGAGGGCACAGAGGGGCCAGCATGGTTGGGGGGGATGGTTCTAGTGCCGAAGGCACCATCCTCATTGAAGGTGGAATGCTGCCATGCATGGACACGGCAGCAGTATTTGATGATGGGCTCGAGGGTGCGAACAACCTGAGCAGTGGGGGTCTCCCCAATTCAACAAGTGAGGGAGATGGCCTCTTGGGGCCTGAGGGAAGGTGGGGGGGCCATAGTAGGCGGTGCCTATAGTGTGCACAAGAGTGCAGGGGTCCTGAGCAGGCTCAGTGAAGTCAGTGGAGGCTGGGTTGAGTACCGTGGGCTCCTGGAGCATGTTCACAACAGCAAACGAGGTGGAGGATGATTCGGTGGTGGTGGCCGCATGATCCTTGTGCTTCTTCTCCCCTTCTTCAGAGTGCTTGCCCTGGTGATGCTTCTTCCCCTTGTCCTTCTTGTCCTCATCCTTCTCCTTTTTATCAGAGGAGGACTCCTGTTGCTTCTTGAACTGGGAGTCGCCTTGCTGGTGACAGACATTGGAAACCTTGTTTGCCTGCGCATGAGGCGGCAGGCGGCGAGTGAGGTAGTGCTGCCAGGCAGCAGTGAGGATATTCTCCAGTTTGACCATTATTAAGACTTTGGTCTTGGTGGGGTTGGTGTTGATGGCAGCATTAAGCTGCTGGTGGAGAGTCTCTACATACTTGGGGAGCTTGGCGACGGTGATGAGTGCCTTGAGGTTATCAGGCACCTTGTGCTGGAGCTGTTCCAGCTGCGCAAAACTGGCATTCAGCTTGGAAAAGGCTGGGCTGGAATGGTTGTTGTCAGGGAAGGTAATCCCGAGCATGATCTTCCACTCAGTACAAGCAGAAGCGAGGGAGGCAGTTTTGTACTTGGCCTTAATGGTGTCCCAAAGATCTTTGGCGACATGGTAGCTGGCGAAGTTGCCAGCAATGGCAGGGTCGAGTTGAAGACGCATGGAGCCAAGCACTCGGTCATCATTCCCATCCCACTTGTCCTGGGCTTCTTTCTCAGCAGTGGTGAGGGCTGTTCCGAGTAGGGTACATCTTGGTGAAGAATTTGTTCCAGACACCGATGGCATGAAGGTACACTTCCATGTCCTGTGCCCAATGTTTGTAGTTGACACTGTTGAGCTTGGCAATGGTGGAGAGGGTTGAAGACATATTGGTAGTAGTTTCTTGAAAGGTGATATGTCAGTTTAAACCAATAAAGGGAGCAAGAAGAAATGTTTGCATCACTGAACAGTCAGAGCTTCCAGAATGTAGGACCATAGTGACCCCCTACATTCAGAGTCTGATGGCTGCTGCTCTTGACCATTGCCACATCAAAGAGTGTCCAGCATTTCCACTTAGGACGGCCTGTGTCCAAGGATTTCACCCATGAGCAGATGACAAGCGGTAAACCACATCATCAGAGCTGCAGGGCTCATAACCTGTTGCAATAGCTAGTAGCCAGTGTTGTCGCACAGGCTACTTAGGAATCTACTCTAGAGTTACTTATCTTGGAGGGTTGGGAGTTCTCAGAGATGATAGTGGTTGCTGGTCAAGAGAGATATATTATATTTAGACTCAGCAGAGTCTTATATATGCTTTGTAATGCTTACTTAATATAAGGTCATGTGACTGTCAGTACGCATCCTTTCAACAGCAATGTTTCTCCATATACCTCCAGACATCATGATGTGGGTATGTTCTGCTGTACTTTTCATGCCCATCTGTTGACCTTGCTTGTATGACAGCACAAGGAAGAAATTTTGCACATAAAGCACTGTTTGCCATTTTGGTGGTGGCATATTATGGAAATAGTTAGAAACTTCTGAGTGCAACTGCAGAATTCCAGAAGTATATCCCAGAGGCTGCAATTGTCCTCATCACAGCTGGGGTGAGTTTGGTTTCATGCAGTTTCAGAGACACTGTTGAGTGTAGGTTGTGAACAGGCAAAAATTATATTGTTTGTATGGCATTTGAATTCATTTTTAAACATATTTTATATCACTGTATAGTGGGGAACCTATCTGTGATATTGTGTCACTCTAAAACACTGTAAAACACTGTACAGCACTATACAGCAACTAAGTGATTTGCTGATGAAGTTGGTGATATTCTGATGAAGTCTAAACATATTGACAAGAGGGACTATGAGAAACTCTATGGACTAATTGGTGATGTTGCTGAACACAGGGATAGTGGACCTCGGCTCAAACAACAGCTCAAGAAATGGGTGAAATGTACTAGGTAAGCATTGTCTGTCTTCTATATTTGACACTGACATTGGGTTGCAGTTGAAGAATTAGCAAGGCTCCCAGCTACCCTACAGCTGGTGATAAGGCTGAGTATGCTCTTGCACATATGGATTAGTACTGACTTCTTGATTCTGTTATTCCCTGGGTGATGTCATTTGAAATGTTGAATTTATGCTAAGTTGTGGTATGATGGATATAATTTGTACAGAATGATGTACAGAGCTATACAAATTCATTTGTATGCAGCTCTATATAGATGTGGACAGAGTCTGTACATATGTGTATAGAGGGTGACCTAGCTGTTGATGGCTGAGCTGAACCAAACCAAGCTGAGCTGTAGCAACACAAGCTGCTTCTGCTTACTCATTGCTCTATATTGTTCTCTTGGTTTCTATATGCTTACTCATTGTTCTTGGCTTGTACTATATAAATCCTTGTACTTTGTCCTATATTCCTTCAGCTAGAGCTACTCAAATATCACCTCTTGTGCTCTTCCCTCCACTCCATCAAACCTAACTCTTGACTATCAAGAGGAATCCTCTCTTGATCCTTGAACTTTTGAAGTCTTCACCTCACTCTTGAGCAGGTGTTTATTCTAGAAGTCATCATCATGCTTTTGACTTGATACTCTTCTCTCTTCTCTCCTGCATCAGCAAATCTTTCTGAGTTATCAAAGTCAATGACCTTTCTGAGTCGTCTGACATGACTAACAGCAGTCAATACAGTTTATCAGTCAGTCAGTCAATCAGTAAAACAGTGCTATTGTTAAATAGACAAATAGGAAGTGCAGAATACATCCATAGTAGTACAGTCAAGTCTGATCCTATCTGACAAAGTCGTCCATGCATACCTGGACATACAGACTAAACACAGATCCCTTTGAACTCAGCTGGAGATGCACCAGAGTTAATGGGACTTAAGTCAAACCATTACCTACACATGGGGAAACACTATATACTTCCCCATATATCTACATACAATGTATATATACTGGACTCACTTCCAGCAATAAAAAGAGACTTCTTCCTTTCTCCCCTCTACTGCTCTCACAGCTCAGTACAGTAAGTTTGGTGGGCTTCCCTTTCTCCTTATGCTGCTCAACAGCTATCAGTGCTCTTGGGCCAGTTCATTGGTCTGGCAGTTATTCATTGCTATCAGTATCATCAGAGCTGTTGACATATCAACTTGTCAGTTCATCAGTGATATCAGTTTCATCAGTCAATCAGTATGTCAATCAGTCATATAGTCAGTCTTATACATAAGCCTACCAGTCAGTTTACCAGTCAGTCAGTCACATCAATCTATCAGCTAGTTAGTTGGTCAGCCAATGTCAATTCAGCCTATTAGTCTACCAGCTGATCAGTTGGTCAGTCCTGTCAATCTCATCAGTTTATTCGTCAGTCAGTCAGTAAGTTCCACCAGTCTTGTCAGTTTATCAGTTAATTAAATACTTACATAGTTAACCAGACCATTCAATATATTAGTCTATCAGCTTGTCAGTAAGTCAGTTCAGTCAGTCAGGTCAGACTATCATTGATCAGCCATGTCATATCTATCAGTCTTGTCATTGACCTCAATAACTCAGAAAATTTATAGGTTTGCTGATATTGATGCTAGTAGTCTGAGTCTATGATTGTCTCTCCCCAAGTCAGTTGTAACAGATACTAGATATGTGTGTATGTATGCACATATATACTCTAGACTTGTAATTTGTAAGTGTTTTTCAAATCTTAATTACACAAATCATTTCTTCAAGCTCTCTATTCTTGTATCTCTTTTTCAGCTAATGATCTATAAGCTTGTTCTGAGCTGGTATTTTGGTTAGGTCATTTTATAATAGAAATCACTTTGATAGATTATAAAAATTCTGCTCTTATGGAATTGTAATATTCCACTAACCTTGTTATGTATTTTTTAAATTCCACCACACTCAATAGTAATTCTATTGTATATATGGAAATAAATCATAGAATTATAATGACATCAACTATAGTATATACTGTATATTTGAAAGTTTGACTATTCAGTCACAAGCATATATATATTGTAATAATCAAACAATAGAGGATACTGTATAGACTTACTTTAATCTATCCAAATTCCAGTTATGTCACTACCAGTATAATATACAAACCAGTGACTTTGGCACAGTAAGATCCCCACTATACAGACGTGTAGTGACCAATGCTGATTTTATTAACTCTAAATTGTAATTTGCATTGATTGAGGCACTGTGATTATCTATCTATGCTTCACAATAACTTTTGAAAGTCTGTACAATGGGGACCTTACTGTACAGTAGGTTAGTGTTTTGCTGATATATATTCAAAGCTGATACAATTTAACATTGTGTCAAAAGGATATATGTATATGATGCATGATAAAAAGGAATTCAAAGTATCAATAGAAAAGTGTAAACTGCACATGTATTCAATCTGTACTCTTGTACTCAGTCATGCCAATTCTTTTGAATTGATGCATAATGTAGCAACTCAGAATTGCTGACACTTGGAATCAACTCTTCCAATGCAAGGTTAAAGTCTTCTGCCCTTACTACCAACTGTAAATCTGCATCTGATTTCATTTCAGCAATGAAGAATTGGGGAGAAATGGGATGCTGTTGATATTTAGAAGAAGCATTTAGCTGAGCTATAAAGACAAGCAATTAATTAATTAAACCTATGAGCTATTTGAAATTCACACCTCTTTCCTTTTCAAGCT